>JAOBRD020580451.1:0-16042 GCA_027575215.2 Hydrozoanthus sils
TATATTATATTATATTTATTTCACACGGCATTCACGAAAAGCTCTTTTTTTATTATTTATTTCTAATCGCTAATTTGTAATGCTAGTTAGTTAATTACAACATTAGTTAGGGGACCTGAGTACTTGGAATACATCTGATAATTATTGTCAATTTTGTCCTACCACTATCAGTACCACTACAGCTACTAAATCAAAGAAGGAGGGGGTACCCCAAATTCTTTACAACCCAATTGACGCCCCTTGGCGAAAAATATTTGCTCTCCTGTCCACCCTGATAATAAATTCTGCAAGTTGAATTCGTAAGCAAGTTTTCATCGTAAGCTCCCCGGAATTATAAAAGGGAATCTCCAAATAACTTCAATCAACTAACTCCACTAGTAATCAAAAAAGTTAGTTATGTTGCCATGGCAACGACTTCCAAATATCCAAAATGGTGGCCATCAGCCCCAGTTTCGAAATTTATATTTGTTTCAAAAAGTTCTAAAACATTAATTTATAATTATAAACATAAAATTTCTAAGAAAAATTACTGAATTTGTAAATAAGCAAAAAAATAATTAAGTTTCATTCATTTTTTTTCAGGCAGAACACCGTTTTTGAAAGCAAACGACGAGTTTCGTGGTTTTCTGTGTTAACGTCAAAGTTATTTTAAGACAGCCGACGCAAACAACAGTTATTTTAAAAACTATATATCTATTATTTTCAGACAGCTCTCTTTAGCTAAAGGAAAATCATCTTTCCTTTATCTACACAAGTTGATGAATACTTTAAACAGTTAAATTCATGATAATTATGTCGCGCTACAAGAACTTAGTGAAACGTTTTTAGCAAAAAGACAATTTTCAATTTAACGGTATCAGATGCAGATAACGTACAGACCTTTTTTAAAAAGCTCTATCATTGTCTTGGACATTCGAGTTACTTAAAAACGATGCTCTCTGCTATGTTAAGTCTTTTTGGCTGCTAACTCAAAATTTACTATGGTGATAACAAAAGTCAACATGCGAACCTTAAAACTTCCTGTCGGAAAGTGAAACCGTACTGATTTGCCGCCGAGAATAGTAAATGGTTTAGGATATTCCGAGCTATTGGAGAACCGATCAGAACGCGAAAAAATATAAATATCTCTTAACAAAAACTCTTCCTTACTCGCAAGCTCTATACCCTACTGTGTGATAGGTAGATACCAACTTTCGAAGTAGCAGGTTGAAAACCTAGATACATATATTTTTAGATTCCTAAACTCGGACCGTTTCAGTTGTACAGAGTCAGATAAATGGTTCAGTTATCTACTGCCTGCCAAAGCTGCAACAAAGCGATACCAACACCTAACATCAAATTTTGGAACTGAAGGAGAGCAATTCATACTCCTGAGTTACGTGGTCAAAAGTAACAATAAACTTAATGGTGCTGAAATTGAAAGTAAATACTTTGTTTTAAGTATTCAGTATCGAAACATTGAAAGTCGGTTTAATTTATCCTTTTAAAGGCAATTTCTAAACAACATGTAAGCTTTCACTCCCATCCAAAACGAGATCAACTAGTCCGTCCCTATAGGATCCACTACAACGTTTTGCTAGATATACGTAAACGTTCAAGATTAGCACCAGCAAATATTATTAAGCTATCCGTTTGTGTTGTTTTATCATTTTTTCACTAAAATTTTGTCTATTGTTACAGTTGGAAAGTGAACCAACGAAAACAGTAAGGAAATTCCGAGCTATCGGGGAACCAATCAGAACACGCCAAAATTGAATATCATTTATCAATACCTTTTCCTTACCCGTAAGCTCTAAGCCCTACCGTGAAATGAAACCAAGTGTTCTTTAGAACGGAACACCCAAACAAACAGGTACTTCCATCTTTTGTTGACCACCGAAAGAGATGTTTGTCTGTTGACAAAAAGAAGAATGGTCACTATTCGAAGCAACTATCAAGCATGAATGTTTAAGATATGTTGACCCCCAACCCTTGATTACGCCTCTCCACAGGTTTTCTATTATTCCTTTATCACCTCAACTATGAAAGATGACAACCAGATAACTCTACAATTTGAGCCACGTTCTTAATCTTAAGACGTTTGACCTGTTCGCAATGAAAGAAGATTCTTCCTCAAACCCTACTTGGATAAGAGTAAGTAAAGTTGAAACTAACTGAATCACATTTCAAAACATAATTTTCCTGACCTTGTTTATTCCCTTTGAAAATCGTAAATGTTAACAAGTTTTAAAATACGGAAGTTGAAAAAACTAAATGAAGAAAAGCAATCGGTTGTTTTTTGTTGGCTGGACAGGATCCTCCTTATCCTGAGGTCCACGGTTCGATCCCCGGTTGGGTCAAAAGTTGAATATTGGGGCACGGGCGCTAGGATAAGATCAGTATATAGTTAGTTATTTTTTAGTGTAGCAGCTAGTATTACAGATACTAGTGACCGTTGTTTTTACCGAATTACGTCCGAATTGTCCTTTACTATTCGCGAAAAATGCTATAGCTAGCTACCGTTACCATTTAATGCTGGTTACTAACCGTTAGATAGGATTGGACAAGCCACTGAACGAATTTACTTTGATATCTACCGACTCCGAAGCATTTATAAAAATCTGAAAATGTCCTTACATGCCCGATTTTCCACAGAACTGTCCTTTCTATCAATTAATCATTAGCAATAATGCACTGCGTTATGGCGACGTTATTAAAAGATCATCAAACGATATCCACCGTCAGCTTGGGATCCCAAAAATTTACTCTCTAAATCGATTCATTTGTTAGTATCCTGCAAAAATGAGTAAAATGTACTTATTTTATCACCACTAAATTTAGTAAAAGCAGTAAATGTAATATCAACTCTAAATATAAAAAAAAATTAACAGTAAATGTAATACAAACGCTAAATGTAATAAAATTTATCTTTGAATGTAATAAAACTAAAACTCGCTCAGTTCAACTAAAACAACATCTAGATAAGGTTCACTTCTATCACTTTAAATGAGTGGGTATAAGCCACAGGCAGAGTTGTCAAGCGATGACGTCATAAATCACGTGCTCAAAAAGCATTTATTATCGTTTCTCTGAATA
Organism: Hydrozoanthus sils; assembly: GCA_027575215.2. Classification (NCBI taxonomy): domain Eukaryota; kingdom Metazoa; phylum Cnidaria; class Anthozoa; order Zoantharia; family Hydrozoanthidae; genus Hydrozoanthus; species Hydrozoanthus sils. The sequence goes on from JAOBRD020580451.1 coordinate 3,076, forward strand.
GTCCGGGGAGAGGTTTTTTTTTTCATTCAAGCCTTTAACTATATGAACTATGAAAACTTATGAATCTTCACCGGCCAAAAAAAAAACCGAAGGAAAGGTTGACGTCAGAGCACGTGAGAACGGTCAAGACACTAAATTTTGAATAAAAAAAAAACTTTGGGTCCCGCGGTGCTATTTGCTGTGAGGTAAATGTGCCAATTGTTCCATGAAACTATTTTAGGGGAAAATGGCAGGTTTGCCGTTCGGATCGATAAAACGCTGAGTGGCAGCACTTTTTTTACTTTAGATATCAGAACAATCTGCAAACTTTTGTTAAAAGTCCCCTCCTCCTCCTCTTAGTTTATCAGTATATAATTTCAAACGCAGTTCCGTACGTGTATACGCTCTGCCGAATATAGGCCCTGGGGAATATGTCAGGCCCGTAGCCAGGATTTTTTGCGGGAGGGTGCGACTGAACAAGGAGGCGGACCAAACGAGGCCGAAGGCACCCGTCGCACCCCCCATCCTCCCTACAGGCCTGCATATTCTTAGGTTTACGGTACTTTATAATGTTTACTCGCTTCCCACGATGAAATGGTATGTAGGGATGTGGCTAGGAACTCTAATAGTAGGGTATCTACAGATTTTGAAACGCAGTCCAAGTGTTGATAGACGATAGAGGAACCCAAGGGATTTCAGAGGCATTTTCATATTTAACACAACCGGTCAATGTCAATCTTGTAGCTTAAAAAATGGACTGTAGGCTGGTTATGTATCAATCACTTCGAAACTTCAACATTCCCTCCCCTGCAGACAGCCCCCGGGTAATTGACAGCAAACGTTCCCCGGGGCCCGGGAATTTGACACTAGGAAGTGCCCGAGGGGGCCGGCATTTGAAACAAATAGAAGGGAAGGCCGGGCATTTCAACAAACAAAGAAAAATTTAAATTGCATGTGTTCGTTTTCCTATCATGAATTTAACAGCTTCTGGGCTTTGAGTTTGATAAAATTTCAATTATAAAACATAACTGTCAAAATTCTAACATCGATATCTGCAATAAAGTTCTCAACACAACCTACAAACTTCTCTTTATGTCCGCACGTTTGGCCCACTTTTCTGTCTCTACCAAACAGATTTTTGTCGGCAACGGAGGCGGGACATTTGAACTCAAACTTTTCTACATGGCCGAGCATTTGAACACCGATCTTGTCCCAGGGGCCGGTAGTTTGACAATAAGTGATTTCAAAAATTCAAATGCCCGGGAGTTGTCCGGGGGAAAAATAGTGAAATTTTGAATTGATCGATACATTATTGTATATGCTATAACAGCAGCTGCAGTGTAAAATCTTCATCAATCAAGACGTATACATTGGGAAATCCTTAAGATAACATTCTAGTTTTCTACTTTAAGACATGAAAATCTAAAATTTTCAATTTTCAATCATGTGACTTATGATGCCATCTGCTCGTAGAAGAAGGTAGAAGAAGGCTCATACCCACTCGTTTAGTTATAAAACTATCATATCTAAATACTTATTTTGGTTGGACTGAGTGAGTTTATAACATTTAGTGTTAATATTTGTTACATTTACTGTTATTACATTTTGCGATGAATTTATTACTTTTACTGTTGAGTTTATTAGCGGTGATCCACTTGTCAATTCAACTGCAACTTACGTCTGACAACAAACGTCAAACTGTCAAAAGATTCAGCTCTATTGCCTTTTGTGACTGTTTTACTGCTTACAATTTTTGTAAAATTATCTAGTAGAATAAAAATGTTCTTGTTTTAACAATTTTACGAAAATATTTTTGTTTCTTCCATAACAAACTGCGCAAATAAGGTGGCTCCCTTAGCGTCTACCTCGCACGTTCTGTAAACTATCTTTAAAGATACTATGAGGAATCCTATTCAGATTTTCCTAAACGTATAAGAAAATAAGACAAAGTAGCAGGTTTTTGGCGCAGTTTTCATCTTATATTACTTGGAAATTACTAATTCATGGCAACAAGAAGCAGTTACTAGGAGAAAAGACACAGCTTACGTTTTGTGCAGGACGAAGCTTGGGTAAAAATTATGAAGCCAGTTAACATCTGTATTGCCGCTAAATTTAATATAACAACAGTAAAAGTAACACCAACACTAAATGTAATAAAAATTAACACTATAAATGTTATATCTTAACGCTAGATGTAATATAAACGACCACCAGTTAATGTAATAAGTTTGACGTCAAATGTAATAAACTCGCTCAGTGATCCATAAGACCGCATTTTAGTTTTCTAAGCCATGAAATTAAATTCCAAGTTTGCAGTTACGTGACTTATTACGTCGACCCTTGACAACTCTGCCCGTGGCTCATATCCACTCGTTTAGTGATAGCATTGTCTTATCTAAATTATATTTATTTTGTCAGACTGAGCGAGTTTATAACACTTAGTGTTAATTTGCATTTACTGGTATTACATTTAGCTTTGAATTTATTACATTTACTGCTGACGAGTTTATTACATTTAGTGTTAATTTTCTTTTATATTTAGCATTGGTATTACCTGAACCGTTGTTATCACATTCTGCAGGGACAAAACATCAAAACTTAGTATTGCATGTTAGTGTGTTTGTTATGTTAACCATTAAAACCAATATTTATGACAGCAAAGCTGAGAGGCCCAAAAGCACAACCAAGGCGAAAGCAAAATGTCTGAAAGATCCGCAGCGAGCTAGAATTGACCAAGACAGAAACGAAATAGTTTAGCCGCATCAAAATGCCTTCGTAGGCAAGAAAAGAACTCAGAGACCTAAGTACAGCAGAAGAAAAAAGTGCAACGAACAGTGGTCATCTAACCTCTCAGGGTACTGTTGCGGTATTTCTGTTCTAAAATTCGAACTATGATGTTGTGAAGAAAGAGAAAAAGAAAAAGCGAGCTCGAAAATTCACATTGAACGCGAAATCAACAAGATAAAGAACTTTCACATTTGGGACCGAGTTATCCCCCTTCACCAGTTTGCAGTTGTCAATCAGATGTGGTCTGTTTGCGGGGTACTCTGCAATGCCCAACCAAACATAAGATCTATGTGACTCAGTTGTACAGTGAAAAAATATACTTTATTAGCTCAAACTAATTACAAATAATATAGGATAGGAAATTTCCTTTAATTATTTCTAATAATATTATTATTGATATCCAGATATGTAGCATATATGATTCAAGCTACCTCAAAACATATTTTTGTAATCTGGTTAGCCATATATTTGTATGTTATTAATGTGCCGAATGACAATGTCACTACCAGGCTTGATTTACAAAATATCGTCAGATTTAAAAAAAAAAGAAAAGTTGCACTCTGACGGTCATCAGCTAAGTATCTGACGATATTTTGGAAATATGTGGTTTTAACATTTCTGATTCAACTTTTTTCATTCTATTGGAAGGGTCTAGTGCAAAAAAGACGGAAGTGACTTTGTATGAAGCGCTACCAATAGTTATAAAGAGTTAATAGGGATTATTGTGGGGAGAAATTACAACTTCTTCAAAAGTCACTAACGTCGTTTTTGCACTGGACCCTTCATTTTTTTTCTATTTTATTGTTTCACCATTGTTATTTACAGCCGCAAAACAGTGCAACAAAAAATATTCAACCACATCATATACAGTAGAAACCCACAACTAAGAATTTGAAAATTAGAAACCTGTTAGCCTAAAATTTGCATTTTATACCCCCTATGAACAAGAAGCTATTTAGTCAAAAAATTAAAAATAGTTTCTTATTTTCGAAAATGATATTAATTAGTACATTACAGCTGAAGACTGTAAAACAATCATATTTCTTGAAAAAAAAAATTTCATTATTATAAAAATGAGTTTTTTAAATGAAAAAGAGTGCAAGATATTATGTAAATTTACACAGCAATATGAAAATCACCGCAATAAGTGTTGGTACTATAAGAAAAAAATATCACTAATGTGAGTGTATGCATTCAAATTCTTAAAAATTAACATGTTTTGGGAGGAAGGGGTGGAGGCAGAAATAAGAAAACAGGCCAATAACTAGTTTGTGTTGCAACTGAGTTTTATTTGCCATTCTCCAGAATATTAAAGAGCCTGTTTCAAGAACCCAAGTAGCCTAAAATTTACTATGGTTTGTATAAGAACCTGTTTAGGTTACCTCCCCAAAAAGTAGGTTCTTATTTGCGGGTTTTTACTATGCTGTATTCATAAATCATGTGTAAGCTATATATCAATTATTTTTGTAGCATCTGTTCTGCAGCAGCATACGTTATAAAGTGTGTGAAATAATATAACTGGAGATCTTGTTTCAGTTTGTCCCAGAACACAGCATTAAAGGGAATCCTCTGCACGTGAATACCAACGTTTGTGTGAACGATAAAGTCACACCAGGTGCTCCTGTTACCCCCATTTGTCCCTGCACTTGAGCATAACAAGGATGTGATTCTTTCACCTTGCAGTGAGAATCGCTTGTATTTATCATGTAAAATTTAGCATGCATCAATAGGAGAAACATGAAACTTGGTGTAAGGGCATTTAACCTCTGCAAACCAAATGATCTGAACATCCCAGATCAATAACTTTACTGTCTGGGGAAGCACCAAGTATTGGCAGTTCCTTATAAACGACTAATCCACAAGGTAGAACTTTGACAGGCGTCTTTCGCTTGAACATAAACTTCTGGCAGAAAGTGCCGGCGCAGATTTCAAAGAGTTGCAATTCCGTAAGTATTCATCCGATTGCCTACAAATTTTATGAATTCTCGTCAAATTTACTAGAAAACAGAAATATGATAAAATTTTAGTTAATGTTAGTTAAAGAGGCTTCTTTCGCCGTGATAACCATTTTACGGATGTGTGTTTTTTCGTTTTTAGGCTTTTTCATACCTTTGACATATACATTCACCAATAAGAGCCAAAAGCTACCTTTTTAGCCGAGAAGCCAGTTTATTTGTTTTGTGTTAAAAAAATTAATTGATATCTATTAAATTTATGACATCATAGTTGTTGCGTAACAAGTCACCAGATGTTGCAAATATTTGAAATTTTACATAATAATGAACGTTATTACAGCTAGTTATGTTTTGTTATATTTTTTTCTCAAAATTATTTGTAGTCTGAAATTTTTCAATACATACACAAAATCCAGAATTTTTTTTCACAACCCCCCTCCTTCAAACGCAATAAACATATAAAATATATATATATTAATAATCAAAAACACAACCACAACCAAAATAAAACTCCAGAGGTGTATGGACTGTTTTATCCATTATAAAACATTTCCACAAAACTTAAAAGCAGGAGAGTTGTCAAAGACACCGTTTACACAAGCGAAACTCGAGTAATCTTCAGATGAATGTTTTAAATATGTTACAGCCAAAACCGATTCGATTTTGTGCTGTCCACGAAAATATGTGTACATCAAAATTTAAGCCCTATGGAAATTTTCAGGTTGAGCATCTTTTGGATCATCGCGATACCACGGTTTTGGCGGTGAGAAGTAAACTTTGGTGAATGTTTTTGTTTGATTTTGTCTGCTAAATAACCAAAAATTATAAACTTATTTGCTGCCATGCCGTTGACCCTCAGGGTTAAAACTCAAGCTTCTTTAATCTTTGAAAAAACTAGCAGGCTTACTGTTAATATCAACAATTCTTTGATATCTTCCTTCTTTATAATAATGAGCTTCATCACAAACTGACTCAGTATTCTAATCTACTGCAGGCTACGCGCACGGAGCTGGTGTACATATCGGGGTCACAATTAGATTGTATGATCCACGATATATAGTGAATCGCAAATCTATTAAAAACTCTGCGAAATTCCTGAATTGCAAATCGTATAAAAACACCATGGATCGTAGAAAAAAGAGATTTAACTGAGATTCGCTTATATTTGTTAGACAGATCAACCTAAATTATATGAACAGTTACGCGCTTCGTAATTATAATATTTTTGTTTGTCTTGAGACCTATTTTCAGTGTTCATTGATTAAACTTACGAAACTTTCCTAAATGTAAAATGGCGAAAATTGCAGGCTTTGCTTGTGTCAGTTTAGAAACAGTAGGTTCAAAAAATCTTCAGTTACATAACTATTCGGTTAAATAAAAGGGATTGGGTTTATACAATACTGTGTTTACAATTAAAAAAATATACTCGACTTTGACCTTTCGCGTTGCATTTTCATTCAAGTTCGTATACAAGTTCGAAGCTATTACTGGCCTTTTGGATGAAAGCTGTACTGAGATTTTCAATAAACTCTTTCTTGTTTCTGGTTAGAAAAATATTTCAAACGGTTGTAGACATCATTTCCGCCGAAGTTATCACATTTTTGTCCTCAGTTTCTCAAACTTTTGCCGCGACTGATGTTCGCAAACCTTTTTCGTGTTGTTCACGAAAACTCGAGTTGGTGTCAACAAACTTTTGCCTTAAGATTTTAAAAACTTTTGCCGCGATGTTCACAAAATCAGTTGCCGTGACACTTGCAGGTCACCGTATCGACGAGCTTGTGTAATAATAGAAATAATTCTACCAAAAAAACTGTCAATAAACGCAGTTTCCATGTTATCAACATCAAACACACGTACTGTACTGTACTCGCAGAGCTGATTTTATTTCGGGAAATCGATACCCAGAAAGTAATCGATAATTTCAACCTATGTATATCAGTGAACATACAAACTATATATATATGGGATGTTTCAAGTTTCCGCCGACGTATATATAGGAGATGTTTCAAGCTTCCGTCGTATTTATACAGGGATTTCAACACTTATATCGAGATTTCAACATATATTCGTGAAAGAACCTATACATTTTTGTTTTTGACTTTTGTCATACTTGGTGTTCCATATTAATGCTGTAGATCAGCAAAACTTAGTATTAATACCCCGTTTCAGCGGTAAGGCCTCACTTGAATCTTCATGTTCTATTTACAAATTTGCCACTGAAGGACAACACTCTATAGAATGGTTAAACTAAATAAAAATTATTTTTTATGAAATCCTTCCTAACCTCCAAGATTGACTCCCATATCTTTTATCGTTCAAGAGTTATAGGCCGTGGGTACTTTCTGCCCTTTTCCCCGTCCCAAGTTACCTCAAAAAGCCCAGTCTGGAAAGGGTTCAGACAAAAGTCCCCAAGTACTCACTTCACTACGTTATAGCCCGAAGGTTATGATGCAAGTGTTTTCATCAAAGGTCTTTGCAAGTCATTTAGGCCGTCTTTTGTCTATCTTTTGTGAAGGCGATGTGGCACTAAACTCAATACTCTTAATTCTGTGCTTGGAACTACACTGGACCAGCACGCTCCTGTGAAAACAACTAAAGTTCGTTGCCGACCTTTCCCGTTCGTATCGCATGACATGAAGCTTCTCATGAGAACAAGCGACCAATTCCACGGCCGTTTTCTCCAGTCACGTAATCTCTCTAACTGGAGTGGGTATAGAAAATGTAGAATCTCTGTCAAGGGAAAATTGAAGGAGATGGAGCAAAATTTCATATTTAAAAAAGTTCAGCAAAACAAAAGGAATCCTAGTTTGCTTTGGAAAATAATTAATCTTGTCACACCCTCAAAAGACCAAGAAAGACGATCGAGTTTACACTAAAGATCAAAAACAGTTGCCAACGAGTTCAATGTTTTTTTCCACGTTAATTGGCAGAAATGCTGCCCTTGCAGCCGTTCAGATAGCAGAAAATCATATCACTTGCCAAGAACCTGTTTTCTTACCACCACTCCCAGTAGAACCCTTCAATTTCAAGAGTGTAACTTATGAAGACGTGAGACGAACTGTCCGGTTTTACCGCTGATTAAGTCCGCGCTTCCCTCGGCAAAATACATACTGAAGTTTTTGGAGACTGCCTTCCCGTCATTCTCGGTCCTCTAGCAGACTAACTGTCTAACAGACTGCTCTCTCCGCACTTCTACTTTTCCTACTGGCTGGAAGTCAGCTGAAGTTGCTCCCTTGCTGAAAGGTGACCACGAAATGGCCTCAAACAATCGACCACTGTCACTTCTTCCCGTAGCTTCCAAGACATGCGAATAGATAAACAGTGTAGCTCGTACCTCTTTAATAACAACATATTATCTTCTCGTCAAAGTAGAAATAGAAAACATCACTCAACAGAAAACATAGATATTTTTATGACTGACCAAATCTTTGAAACAATGGACAAAAAGAAGCTAACGGCCCTGATCTTGCTAGATCTATCCATATAAGGCTTTTGACAGTTTCAACCATAACAGATTGCTCTCTAAACTGTGCGCTGTTGGAGCATCACCGCAAGCTGTGAACTGGTTCAAAAGTTATTTAACAGGTCGTTCACAATCTGTCCGGATAAAGTCTACTCTATCAGACCCTCTGCCCATAACCCACGAAGTCCCTCAAGACGCTATCTCATTGCCCCAACTCTTTCGCACCTATTGAACGATCTGCCCCGCACACCACAGGAGTGCAACCTGGAGTCTTTTGTTGATGATTCAAAGGTCTACTGTAGACACAGCGATCGCAAAATTAGAGCAAGATCTTCTGCGCGTTGCCATTTGGTGCTGTGAAAATCCGCTGTTGATAAATCAAGAGAAGACGAAGTTTATACTCATCGAAACCAGGCAATTGATGTGTCGACTACCTTTCATACCAGTTTTAACTTTTCTGGGCATGTCTCTGGAAACTGTTGCGTCTGCTAAGGATTTAGGGGTTACCCTGAACCCCCACCTCACATATGACTGTCATATTTCTAAACTAATCTCGTCTTGTATGTCCAAATTATGCTAACCAGGATTGTAACCAATACTAGAAAATTTGACCACGTTATTCTTCTTTTGAACAAACTGAACTGGCTCACCTTTTCTATGCTTTAGAGGCACTGTTATGACTCACTCCTAGTTCCAAAACATGTAATAGATCCAACATTCACGAACGTAACATCCGCAACAAGATTCCTATGTGCTGCACCGCAGCAGGATAGACACTAACTAAAATCTACTATTAAGGATTAACAGTTTAAAATCTAATCTAGAGATAATTATTAAAATACTTGTAAAATAATAAAAACTACTTGTGTTTCTCTAAGCACCTCTTTCAGGAAATAGAAAGTTCAGTCAAGCTTCCATCACTGAACAGAGCATACGAGCTCGTTTTATAGTTAGAACTGTATTTGAAAGATTAACATTTATATTGGAACATTATTTGGATTGCTTTCCCATCACATGCTTCTAGCGAATCTTAACTTGCGACACAATCCCATATACATCAGGAACTAAAAAGTGGAAGGATCACGACTGGTGAAAGTTAACTAAAACGTATGAATAGCTGTTTGACGGCCCACACAGGATTCTGTTCTATATGGTTTAAGCAACAGAAATATCTTCATGTTCGTATTGTTATGTGAGAAGCCATTTTTGCGTTTGGAATTGATCACAAGAATTTAAGGCTCAAGGACTTGTATCAAATGATATTACAATTCAAATATTTGTTTTGGTTTAGGATTGTTTTCTTTTTCTTTTGGCGAGAGGGCGCGCTGCCGACGTCTACGAAAGCCATCACCCTGTTATCGCTGATTAGACTAGCGATGTTAAGAAACATCTATGATATTTTCTGTCTAACAAACTCGATGTTGTAAGCAAAGGGCGAATTTCGGAAAATCTCAGCGTTTTCTGCGTCTGAAAACTCTGGAACGATGTTGGATAAGTAAAAAGTGTCCCTCGCAGTCATTCGGGAGCTCCTAGCCGATTTTCCATAGTTTGAAGCAATAAGATGGCCTTTGTTTATTGTGGCCTCTATAGCTTTGCTTCTTTGGCAAACACCACGACCAGTTTTAGAGTACCAATTAGTTTCAAAGTACATTTTCCCGGTACTTAAAGAGCTTCTTTCATAGCACGTAATCTGATCTTTCGGGTTTGGTCCATAATCACCATTTTTCTGCCTGTAGTTGGCATTTATAGCTGTTGTCTCTCTGAACCCTGTTCTTTGTTCTGCAGCTGCGTAAGGTGCTTTTAAGTCGGCATCTGTCGACTTTTCGGTGCCCTCACAAATTTCGGCCGTTCTGGGGTCTGAGCGACGTTTGGCAAAGTTTTCTGCAATTCCAGCAGGTAAGGCTGAAGCTGCCATGAAGGTGCTATCAAGGCTACTTTCATTTAAGGAAATGTAGACCTGTATGTGTAATCCAGTATTAAATATTAATTGACATTAAAAAAAGAACCTTGACACTATACTAAAAAAATGTATTCCTAGTCCATTGTTTAAAATGTGATTTTGCCAGGTTACTGAACTTTATATAGTGTTAACAAAATGGCAGGACACGTTCTAACGATTACTGCAGCATTTATATTAGTAAAAGCTTAATAGCCAATGACAACATTAAAACCGCAAAACTAGATGCGAAGGACACTCTGTAGTCTTATTTAAGGCCTTAAAGAGATCGACATGTCCAGACATCTCAAGAATAATCACTTCACTTGCCACCAAACTGTAGTTTTAAATCGTCTTTGGTGTACAATGAATCGTGATCAACAGTCTAAAACGAGTAAATTCGACAACAACAGTTACACAGAGATTCCCAAAGGGTTTTTATCGTGGTAAAAACCCATAAAAATGGAGAGAGTGGTGGAAAGCACAAAAAAGATTATGGCTAGGTGAATATGTCAAAGGCGACGCGAGTGCTAGAAAGACAAAATACTGTAAAAAATCATTTGATGCAGGTCCATTTTTTACGACTCTTTAAAATTGAAATCCAGTATTAGGTGAGTTAAATGCAAAATTCAGCTCATCCATATCGACCCAAACAGTTGAGAAACACTTGCCTTGAAATGTACATGTCAATTTGTGCCGCATTTCGCAATGTCAGGAAAGTCATCCCCGCCTAGGAGGTACTAAGTACTAACCCCACAAAACAACAAAGGCTTTTGTTTACCCGCAACCAATCTCCTCCGTGTGGGTTTGACTTTTGTACCCGTTCCAAGGCATTTCGGCTGGTTCGAACCTTGAAGTGTACCAACTTTTCGTAATGCCGGTTTCAAAATGTCAATTTTGGAGGCGTTTTCTTTGCCTCAAGGAAACTCACGGCTCAGATTGCTTGAAACAATATTTCTATAGTTGTAAGTTATCCCTTTAAAGCCTTGCTGAGGCACATTGCGATAGGATTCCTATCTTATGAAAAAAGTTACTTTGTTTTGAAGTTTTCAAGAACTACAGCAGGACAAGAAAAATAATAAGTGTCCAATACACATTCTCTTATAACTCGCCTACATAAGTAGTGAGCCTGGGTTACCTGTGCTTCTACCTGTGCTGTTACACCTGTCTTCAGCACTCGACACCATAGATCACTCCCTTCTACTAGATCAACTCTGTAACCATTACGGCATTGGCGACACTCTCTTGAACTGGTTTTGTTTCTATCTTACTGACCGATCTCAATAAGTTACTATGAAAATGTCCAGTACTGATGTTTGAAAATGTCTTTGTGGTGTACCGCAAGCTCGGGCTTGGCACCGTTGTTAGATATTCTCCTTGTATTTTCCCCGATAGAGAAGGTTATCATGATCAATATGCACAATATCGACTGCATGATATAATGCCGATGATACTCAGATATACATACAAATGCAGCCTGATAAAGATTGTGCTACCCCACTAGCAAAGCTTAAACTCTACGGGGATGAAATCTCTTGGTGTACAAACAATGATCTAATTTATAATCCTAGCAAAATTGGAGTTGTTCATAATTATCTCCTCAGTATTATAGTACTTGGGGGTGCGAGGACATTTTACTAAATCTACCTCAAACCCCAAAGTAATATACTACTCCCGCCGGCGGACCCAGAAAACATAAACAATTTGATCTTTAATATCAGAGTCCACATCCAAATCCAAGATGGTGTCCAACCTGTCAATCAAAATAGACCCCACCTTAAAATGACCACACCCTAAAATCCAAGATGGCCGCTGACCTAAATGACCACACCCTAAACCTAAACCTAGACCTAAACCTAAACCTAAACCTAAACCTAAACCTAAACCTAAATATTATTTCTTTAGTAACAAAAATATGCTAAAGATATATTCCTTACAATACCTAGGTACCTAGGTATTACAACCTAGGATTACAACCTAGGTACCTAGGTCTTGTTACAACCTAGGTATTGCAACTTAGGATTACAAACTAGGATTTGGAAACAAAGTGCGTTTGATATTGTAGAATTAAATATATAAGAAGATTAAACATGTGCGACAAAAACATTCATCAAGACTTAGCTTCTAACGGAATAGTGATATGCCAACTTTGCGGTATGAAAATCAACAAAAAAAAACCAAACAAGAATCATGTTGTAGTCGAAAGAGAATAGAGGCCATTAACGGACAACTAGTCTGTGTGAACTGTGGTGTTGTTGTTTCGTCTGAATATGTTAATGAGTTTGTAGACTACTACCAACACCAATATAAATTTAGAAGAAAATCAATATATCAGAGAAAATATCATATCGAGAATGTATTTGATAATCAACAAATATCACGAAATGATAGACATTACGCGCATAAATATTTTGAACAAAATGAAAAAACAATAGAACAAACAGAACCAATAAAAAAAGGTATCCCCAAATCAAATCCTATTGTTTAAAATATTTCAACTTAACAACGATCAAAAGAATATGGATAAATGTATTACAAATATAAGCAAAAAAACTAAAAAACAATATCAATTATTATGGGAGAGTGTATGTCGGTTTAATGGTTGGGTTTGTTATAAATAAATTGTTCCTTGTTGTATCTTCTATCATATTTTTTAGCATACTTATCAACTAATGGGCATAAATCTGTTACTTGGTTGTCAATAATTTCTAGTTCTAGTAGTAAGATATTATAATCATACTTCTCGCCACGGAGGTATGACTTTATCTTGTTCAAATACTTTTGGTAGCTTGTGTATGCAAATCTAGACATTTCAATTCGTTTATCATATTGCTTAGCTTGGACAAA
>JAOBRD020580558.1:0-16041 GCA_027575215.2 Hydrozoanthus sils
TTTAAAAATAATCTGCCTGATTGACCGAGAAGTATCTTGCAACGACGATTTGCTTGCGTGACAACACTTGGCCGCATCATTCAATCATGCATAACAATTAAGTTATTTGGCCAGTTGTTTGACGTGTTAATTTTGCCGTTCGATTTTCGTGCTCCTAAGAATATTTAAAGATAAACAAGTTTTCGTTTGCCTTAAGGAAATATCATACTGCCATGTATAAGGAATTTCTTACTTGCCAAGCTGGTATTGAGTATAAAAAGGTTCCTTTTGTGGATGACGTGACTACCGCTTACTGCATTCTTTAATTATCGAACACTTTCTAAAGGGGTAAATTGAGCCATTATTTTCGCGTTCCCATTTTACGAGCCGCATTATTTTCTTTCATAGTTTTACAGTCCTATCTTTCATCTGTTTAATTATAGCTATTAGGGTTCATAAATCCTATCCACTTTTGAAAAAATTGAATTTTAGTCAAGCACGTTTTGGTACTTCGATCGCGCATCGAAAAGTTAGGCCTACAAATGTCGATAGCAAACGAACAAATTCTAATAATTTGCAAAATGAAGCATAAAACAAAGAAGAAGAAGGTTTATCTTACCTGTTTTTCAAAAATTACCGTTAGGTTTGGCCGCGTAATATTTTTCGTGTTGTTATGAAATCACCTGAAATTCGAGTTGTGGCGATTTCAAGGCAGTTCACCTCAAGTCAGTTATTTGTTTGTATTTTTCGTAATAATGAGTTTTGAAACAAAATAAGTCGGTTTTAGTACTTTACAATGAATTGCTAATTTACCAGCAAAAAATCCGGGAAATCTATTTTTGACACGAAAACTCGTTGGTCGGTTTTTAGGCGGACAGCCTCTTAAATTCGATGTTTTAGATCACTGCCGTGTTATCGTCATGCTCCCGCTGACTTGAATATCTACTCATTTCGGCAAAGCCATCAGGCAAATCGAGGTTGTTCCAATTGTTCATAGTTTTACCGGGGGAATTGGTGAACCGCAGGATTACAGTTACTTTGGGGGCAGAGAAAGTCGGCCCAAGCGAACGGCTGAATAGCACCGCAGAGATGCCCAAATTGTAAATAACAGTAAAAGTGAGACAGCAAGTGAAAAGAAAGCGAGAACGCTTGGTACAAGGTCTACAGTATTGTTGGAAATGCCATACTATTCTAGTGTTACAATTTGCATCATTGATCCTATGCATAATTTATTTCTCGGTACAGCCAAACGAGATTTTAGTTAGTAGATATAGAGTGATGTGCTTTCCAAGTCAGAGTTGAAGGTCATTTAAGAAAAGATTGAGCTTTTTCTGTAAGCCGCCAGACCTTGGCAGATTACAAGGGAATATTGGCCTCCAATCATGTTGGCATACGATGGAAAAACTTTGTTTTGTTGTACTCTGTGTATGTTCTCAAAGGAATTCTCACATGAGTTACTGGCAGTATTTTGTTCTCGCTTGCAAACATTTATGTGAACCTCATATTTCCAAGACAGACCTAAAAATTGCTGACAGGAAACTATTGGATTTTGTAAAGGCTTATGAAAGGGTTAATGGAAAAGCAGCAATAACTCCAAACATACACTTTCATATGCACATTTGAGAGTCTGTCCAGAACTTTGGAAATGTAAATGGATTCTGATTGTTTAGTGTTGAACAATACAATGGCATCTTAAGTGCATTTCATACAAACGGAAGGGAGATTAAAGCACAAATAATGTAAAAATTTAAATCTTCGGAATTATTATCAGACCTACAATGGTTCCCGTTGTCGGAAACGTGACAGAAACAATAGGCTTCGAGTTTCCGTTGAGCTTCCCGTCTGCGGAAATGTGCTATTTCGTGCCGTGAGTAATACCAACTTTGGACTGGCCTTACTTACCCTGGTTTGCACCATAGCAGGCCTTTGTGCTCGTAACTGTTTTACCGTCTGGAACACGTCTACCACTGCTTCGGCCTTCAATCGTTCAATTAGGATGCTAGTAGCGCAGAACACGCCAGTGCGACCCACACCAGCACTGCGGGGTACAACATAAAAGGTTTAGAATCCAGATAGGAGACTGGGTTGAGTTTGACGGATAGAATAGAAACAAAAAAGAACCTGAACAAACACAGTACATATCAACAGCCTATTGATTAATATGTTTCTCATATCATAACTGCGTGGTGTTGTTGTCCGTTAGAACAGTCTATAACTTAGTGAGAGTCTATTCTGACCTGCAGTGAGCGACAATTATGTTGTTTCCTGACTGCTGCTGCCAGCGCTGAACCTGTCCGATCACGTCAATGAGGCCACACCCAGAGTCAGGAGAACCAATATCAGGCCAGGCTGTGAAATGATACTGACGCACAATGCGGGATGCACTCTCCTGTAACAAAAAACGTCATACATTGTTATAATGTACAACTGAGAGTTAACATTAGTATACATTCATTACTTAAGTCGGCGGCGCAGTGGCCGAGAGGTTAGCGTGTTCGGCTCGTAATCCTAAGGTCGTGAGTTCGAGCCCCGGTCAGACCACTGTGTTGTGTCCTTGAACAAGACACTTTACCTGACTTTGTTCAGCTGTATAAATGAGTACCAGTTCTGCTGGGAGCTAACCTGCGATAGATTAGCGTCCTGTCCAGGGGGAGTCAAAGGCTCTCATCCGCTTAACACTACGGAAACCGGAGATAAGCGCCGGCCTAATGGGCCAGTAGGCTCGAGAAAGGATTTAGCTTAGCTTTACTCATGACATATTCATAAGATAATGAGGCAGTAAACATAAAACAATCCTTCCTGAGTTATTACAATTTTCCACGGTAACGAATACAGTTAGAACAAAGGAAAAGTGCAACGGTGTTTGCACCAACTTTTTCTAAAGAACATAAGAACATCCAGAAACTTTAGATCGCAACTTAAGCTACAACTCTTTATGCTCTCCCTCCAACTTCCCCTATTAAAATATTAACTGCTGGTATCACTGCACTTTGCATGAGCTCTGTATCTGGGCCAAACAGACAATGAATAAGACAAGATTGAACGATAAGGACTATGGGTTAAAAACCCAAAGCCGGTTTATTAAATCAACAAGTTCAATCGAATAATTACACTTTTTTCAAATATATGATTGTTAGTATTTGGCCCAGGAAAGGTGAGGGCAACAACAACGTAACATAGACACACTAGCACGTGGCAGGGCTGGGTGGGAAAAAGCAACAAGTTAGCTGTCTGAGAGTTCGAGGCAACTGTGCTCAAAGAGCTGTGCCGCGTGACCTAGGTCGGTAAACACAAAGGGGCTTTGTTCCACAAAGTGTACCCGCTGACCATGTGCCACGTGAGTGCTATTGTTACATAATAATTATTTGTCAAACTCTAGAGTAGCTATTATAATAAAACCATATCGAAAGGAAAGTAAGAGGGAGCATAAAAATCCTATTCGCTAGCAAATATTCCATTTAGGCTGTTTGAACGATAAGACTGAAAATGATGAGAAAACAGCATTTAGCGGTTTAAACTGTGAAATTTTTAGAAATGGTAAAATTGTTTGTGTTTTGGCCACTGTTTAGCGAAGTTTCAAGTCAACACATTAATTGCCTGTGATGACGTTTTATTAGTTTTATTTATTAGTTTCAAAACATATGTTAAACAAAGAACAGCTCTACTGAAGCATTTGGCAATCATTCAGACAGCAAAAATTTTAAAGCTAAAAAAATTGAGAGAGGGGGGGGGTCCATTTGTTACATTCAATAAGATCAAAGGACAACCATTTGCGCTATTGTACAACCGTTAGCACGAATGTTCTTTCATTTACACGGTAGTTAACCTTCTGCATTAACAATAAAAGGAACAAAACGCTTTGGCATTAGTTAATTATTCATTGAACCTATTGAAAACTTATCTTGCATTCTTGCATGGCAAAAGGTGTATATGTTTATTTAGTACATACCAACTCGGCTACGCGCGATTCGATTGGTTTAGAAATAGTAGATGTTAGACAATATTTACCTCCAAAATAGTAAATAATGACGTGAAACAAAAAGGCGAACGGAAGTAGTCGCTTCACGTCCGTTTCGGATATAAAGGCACAAAAAATGCCATTCCTTAACACACCAAGAAGGCAACAACGTCTGGTTTCAAAGTATTTCAAGGTCAGTAGGCTTTATTTTTGCATTTGTTGTTGTAAATTTTAAAGCTTCTCGCGCGCGAGTTTTGTCATGCTCTGTGATCCAATTAATAAACGTATTTTTTCTTGCATATCTTTGTCTTGTCTAGAATGGAAAACTCTGTAGATTAGTTGCCTCGTTGGTATATTAACACAGAACTGTTTCGTGGGCCACAACAATGTGACCCACTTATCAGTTAAACTCCATTATATACACTGAGGCGTGTATGTTCGCATGATGTATGTTCGGTTGAAATGTTTGAAATTAGCGTGCACATGCGTTAAAAGCATTGAGGTCGCGCGCTTAATTAACAAACTAACTTCACGAAATAAAATTTATACACAGCTGATTTAAAAACAAACTAAGTTACCAAACTAAATTTCAAGTCACGTTCAATTACCGAAGTATCTTAAGATAAATTTACGCCGTTGCCTACATGTAGAAATAGGTTCATTGCGTTTGTTCAAAGTTGCCGTATAAGGCTTAGTAATTGAAAATAACTTTTCCGTGATACACTGCTGTCACTTTTCATTACGTCAATCATAAAAGAAAACCTGTGAAGATGTGTCTGCCAACCTACACAATAGTCTATCACTGCAGAAAAAAATGTAAGTTAAAGTGCTCGCGAGATGAAATGGAAAAATAGATATATTTTAAGTGTTTCCTTGAAGGTGGGGAAAAGGAAGAAAAACGACTGCAAAGAGATACCTTTTTCCTTCCATGTTTGCTTGTGCCCTCCTCAGTTGTGATACTTCCTAAAGACAAGTGACCTGAAAGGAACAACAAACTGTCATCTTGATCCTTCACTCTTCTTGAAACTTATTTCTATTAAAACGATAATTAACGTCCCTTCTATCATTTACCGTTCTAAAGAAGAGCAAAGTGGTTGAAGATGTGGACGAGTTCATATAGAAATCGTACAACTGAGTTAAATATCTGAGAAACTCTCCACCGTTGTTTGAACGGTATGTTTCTGTTGCTGACAATCCATAGTTAAAGTTGTTACGCCGTAAAATGTGAATTTACCTTCACGTTATGCTTTGTGGCCTAACAGAAATTACGTTAGAGATAGTTTATCACTTAGCTTACTTAATCTCATCGTCTCAATTTAACCCAGTCAAATTTGGTCTTATTATCACACCCTTAAACTGTAAGAAATTTGAGGGCCTAGGCGCATCCCCGTATCCGTTACAATGTTTATGAAAATAAAAAAGCGATTCTTAAGTTTGTGTTTGGTGTTTCTTATCTTTTTCAAGATAACGTTAACATCATTATCTTTGTCTTATTAGTATCAGCATTTCCACTGTTGTTTCATTACATGATATCAGTGTTTTACAAACCTTACATTACCTTGTCTATCTTCTCCATCGGTTAAACTGGTGCAAAGATCAGTTAATCCAAACAGCACATTTGGCCTGTTCTTTTGCAAATTTATCGTTTGGTTACTCCTGAGAGCCTGAGAAAATATAACTGCCGTAGTAGCACCGATGCAGTTCCCATGTAACTCTAGTAAACTGATAGTTGTGTTCACCTTGAGTGCTTCGAAAAATATGGCTGCGGGGGAAGCATCGGGCCATTCCCCGTGCAAGGTAAGTGATGTGATTGTTTTGTTAACCTTGAAAGCTTCAGATAGTTCGGCTGCGATAGAGGCTTCGAACCGTTCCCAATGTAAGGCTAGTGAAGCAATTGTTGTGTTTACCTTGAGTACTTCAGATAGTTTGGCTGCGGCAGAGTGATCGATCCATTCCCCATGTAAGGTAAGTGAAGTGATTGTTTTGTTAACCTTGAGTGCTTCAGATAGTTCGGCTGCGGCAGAATGATCGATCCTTTCCCCATGTAAGGTAAGTGAAGTGATTGTTTTGTTAACTTTGAGTGCTTCAGATAGTTTGGCTGCGGCAAAATGATGGTTCCATTCCCCGTGTAAGGTAAGTGAAGTGATTGTTTTGTTAACCTTGAGTGCTTCAGATAGTTCAGCTGCGGCAGAGTGATGGGTCCATTCCCCGTTTAGGGTAAGTGAAGTGATTGTTTTGTTAACCTTGAGTGCTTCAGATAGTTCGGCTGCGGCAGAATGATCGATCCATTCCACGTGTAAGGTAAGTGAAGTGATTGTTTTGTTAACTTTGAGTGCTTCAGATAGTTTGGCTGCGGCAAAATGATGGTTCCATTCCCCGTGTAAGGTAAGTGAAGTGATTGTTTTGTTAACCTTGAGTGCTTCAGATAGTTCGGCTGCGGCAAAATGATGGTTCCATTCCCCGTGTAAGGTAAGTGAAGTGATTGTTTTGTTAACCTTGAGTGCTTCAGATAGTTCGGCTGCGGCAAAATGATGGTTCCATTCCCCGTGTAAGGTAAGTGAAGTGATTGTTTTGTTAACCTTGAGTGCTTCAGATAGTTCGGCTGCGGCAAAAATATGGTTCCATTCCCCGTGTAAGGTAAGTGAAGTGATTGTTTTGTTAACTTTGAGTGCTTCAGATAGTTTGGCTGCGGCAAAATGATGGTTCCATTCCCCATGTAAGGTAAGTGAAGTGATTGTTTTGTTAACTTTGAGTGCTTCAGATAGTTTGGCTGCGGCATAATGACGGTTCCATTCCCCGTGTAAGGTAAGTGAAGTGATTGTTTTGTTAACCTTGAGTGCTTCAGATAGTTCGTCTGCGGCAGAATGATCGATCCATTCCACGTGTAAGGTAAGTGAAGTGATTGTTTTGTTAACCTTGAGTGCTTCAAATACTTTGGCTGCGGCAGAATGATGGAACAATTTCCCATGAAAGGTTAGTGAAGTTATTGTTGAGTTATTCTGAAAAACAAAGAAAATCAAATTATGAACGTAACACATAAATCGACCTTTTAGTTATCTTTAGATAGGTTGCTGTGTCAAAACACTAATGTTGTGTTTTTGACATTATAACTGATTTAGCAACACCAGTCACGTGGTGTTGCCTCTGCCTCTTGTCCAATAACCAGGCAAAGCACTAAAAAAGCTTACTATAATTAATAAGACTTAAATAAATTCGTAAATGAATCGATCAAAATGCTGGGCAGTGTACCTACATTTAGTGCCCAAAGCAACCGAAAATCGATTAAATATGGTATTGTCGATGCTAATTACCAATAGAACTGTGAATAGTAACTCTGACGACGTCGATAGTAACGCTAGTAATTGTTTTAACAATTAAATTGACTATCATCATCATCATCATCTGTCCTTATCATGCCATCGGATACTTAAGGCCTCTCCAGTACCATCGGTCTTGCGCCTTATTCCGGATGCTGGCCCAGGACAACCCCAGATCTTTTTACTCCTTCTCTGATGTTCTACGCCATGTAGACCTGGGGTGTTCTCATTTACGCTTGCCCTCGGGCGTCAAAAAGAGCCCTGCCCCGCTGATGGATGGACCGCTTCTTAATTTCTGCATTTGAAGCTTTGAAACTTTAACTGACCTTCTTGACCTTCTTGCTAGTTCAGATGTTATATGTTTTCAAGCATTCAGAGCCATACAGTAGTACTGATTCGACGTTGGAGTGGAAGATTCTTAACTTTGATCTTAGCGTTATCTTCGAGATTTCCAAATTGGTTTTAGTACTACGAAAGCATTTCTTGCTTTCTTAATACGTGGTAGTGCATCGGCATCATTGTCATAGTTAACATCAACTATACTCCAAGTTACGTAAACCTGCCTTTCCTGCCCTTCGGTTTTAGTTGTTGACCACCAATTGTAATCAACTTTGTCTTGTTATTCCGATCTTCATGCCAACTTTCCGCGCGGTACTGATCAATATATTCTAGCTGTGTCGTGAGCGTCTGTCTGATTCCTGTTTGATTAGCCTGTTTCCTTCATGATCAAGTCGAGCACAGTCGAAAATTGTAAATGTGACTGCATGCATACTTGTTTGACTCCTGATTGAACGGCAAACCAAAGTGTGAGATTGCCATTATGAAGGGCACTGCGCGTGAAATCGTTGTAAAGAGCCTGGACTCTTGAACTATTTTATCTGGGATTCCATACAGTCTAAGCACTTTCCACAAAGTCTCGCGATGTATACTATCAAATGCCTTTTGGAAGTCGGTGAAATTAAATTACATAGTTAATTTAATTGCTATTCATTGTAC
The DNA here is from genome assembly GCA_027575215.2 of Hydrozoanthus sils. Taxonomy (NCBI): domain Eukaryota; kingdom Metazoa; phylum Cnidaria; class Anthozoa; order Zoantharia; family Hydrozoanthidae; genus Hydrozoanthus; species Hydrozoanthus sils. The sequence goes on from JAOBRD020580558.1 coordinate 8,251, forward strand.
TGCGTAATATTGTTCCGCAACGCAAAGATCTGTTCTGTATATAACTCCTTTTTTGGGAAGCTGCCTCATCTCTCAGTTAGCTTTCAACTGCTTTTTCACTTCACTTAAGAACGATCCTGGTAAATACTTTGGACGTGGTTGATAACAGGGTTACGCCTAGTCAATTGTTGCAGTCTGGTAGGTCGCCCTTTTTGAAGGTTTTGTGAGGTGTCCATTTTGCCAGTCACTTGGTAACTTTTCTTCTTACCGAATGATTTTAAACAGAGCTCAGAGGACCCCCATTACTTGCTCAATGCCCGCTTTCAATAGTTTTGCCGGTAGTTCATCATAACCTGGTATTATGTGGTTTTTCAATTTCTTTAAAGTAAAGTAAGGGGTACATTTATATAGCGCCTTTTCCATATGAATGCTCAAAGGCGCTTTACAATGATCAGTTTTCCCTCAGCGGATCGAAAGCATATGTTGGTGCCTCGGGCAGCCGCTTCAAAACGGTCCATGTATGCTGGTACTCATTTTAGCGACTCTGGAAGGTTGCTGAGTGGCTTTTAGCGGAAAAGGAGGTCGCTCAAATATTCAACCCTCGAACTGGACAGGGAACCTTTGGATTGGGAGGCAACCCCTTCAGCTATTTTATTGTCTCTCTAATTTCTACTCTAGTAGGGATATTTGTATCGATGGCTAGCTCCGGTGCTTTGTGTTCAAATCGTGAGGGACTAGGGTTTTTCTATTTTTACTATAGGGATTTTTTATTTTTCTAAATTTGTATCAATAGCTAGTTCCGGTGCATTGTGTTCAAATCGTGGGGGACTGTAGGGCTTCTCTTTTTTAAGGAGATTACTGAAGTATTTGGTCCATCTTGATAGTTGCTCTTCAAGTGTAGTTGGTTTTTTTCCCGTTAATCCCCTTTCTTTGACTGGTGTTGTTATCTGCCGTTGCAATTTACTTGATAGTTGTTTCGTGGTGTTGTAGCCTGGCAGCTCGTCTGCTTCTTCAGCTGTTTCGTCGATATAATGTGTTTGTACTGTCAGACCTGATTTCTCTTCACTTCCTTGTCTTTAGCTCTGTATTGTTCTTGCTTGGTTAGCCACTTTTGACTCTTTCGCATTTAGTGATTTCCTTTTTATCTCCTTTCCTCTATAAGTTTCCGCGTCTTGTCTGATAACCATTTTTTCTATTCTCGTTTTACGTATCCCAAGATTGTTTTTCCCAGTGTTCTTGTTCCTTGGCCATAGCTTCAGCTTGTCAATATCCACTCCAGTTCACTCTGATTGCTCTTCCATGTCGGCAAGGGTTTCAAACTTCTTCTGTAACCTGACTCTAAATTCTGTTTTGACGTCAGTGTCTTTTAGCTTGCCTAGATTTATTCTCCTCTGTTGTAAAAGTTTCACTGCTCTCCTCAGCTCCAATCCGATGGTGCTAAGTACAAGCGTATGGTCATTCCCAAATGCTGCTCTTCTGTACGCTTTTATGTCTAAATGGAAGGTTCTCCACTTCGTATTTATTCAGATGTAGTCAATCTGATTCTTGATCTTGCAGTCTGAAGATATCCATTTGTATTTGTGTATATCTTTGTGGCGAAAATTGTTTCTCCGATGATCATGTTATTCAGCCCGCAAATACTGGCAAATATTTCTCCATTTTCGTTTAGTGTTCCTTTGCCATTTCCAACCATGTGATCTTCTCTAACAGTGTTATCTGCCCAAAGTTTTGCTTTTATGTTGCCCATAACGATAAGTACATAATGTCTTGGAATAGTCGAGATGATTGTATTCTTTCTCCTCTTCTTCTGCATCGTTAGTCGGGGCGTGGCATTGAATGATATGCTGATCTTGCTGTATTTTGAATCGAAGCGGGTCAATGGTAACATTGCATTGATCGGTCTCCAGTCTAGTACAGCATAACAGCGACTCCTGCTTGATGATGTCTATCTTTTAGGCCTGAATATACGGCTGTTGTTCGGTCGGCTAACGTAAGTCTCTCATTATCAGTCCACCTACATTCTGCAACTCCAAGATATCAAACCGATATTCTGTCATTTCCTTCACCTTTTGTGTTGCTTCTTCTGTTTCAAACATGGTTCTTACATTTCAGAAGCCAATTCTCGTTTTGTTAAACTTGGGATCAGAAGGGAAGTTCACGGCATGCGGACATCTTTTCGGTTTTGGTAGCTTCAAGCGTCATGTTACTTGCCTCGTGGCAGTCTTCTCTCTGATGACCTAAGATCTTCAGCTCTCGTTGTCTGTTGTATTGGTTCCTGTGGCATAAGTTCTTTTATGGGGTGGGAGTGCTTGCCCCACGCCCAACCCCCAAACCTTGGAGGACCCGGGCACAACTCTTCAAGTAGCCCCTACCTTTTGACCTGCTTGCCATTGGTGACCCTACTAGGATTCTATGACTCCAGCTGAGATATCTCTACAGGTCACGTGGACATGCAAATCGCCTAAACACAATAAGCTGGTTAAAAATGTTATCTTATACTTTTCTTAGAAAGCCCAAAACGCCACTTAGTGATTGGTCTTGAGTAGTGACTTATGACCTTTTTTGCAATAGCTGTAAAACTGAAACCTACAACATCACTTTGGCTGAACCTTGTATTTCAAGGCCCTTGCAAGCACTCGTGTTACTAACAGTTTCTTTCTACGACTTCTTGCTTTTCTTAGAAAAACCTGTATCTTTCCCTCACATCACTATTAAAATGATGGAAAGGTGGTAACTGTTTAATTTACGTTTGCTTTTTACAAAGTTGTGGCGAGAGGTTTGATCAACTCCCTTCCTCCACCCCTACCCACCCAAGGCTGCTAGGCGTACCAAAAACGGTTTAGTTCCAAGTTCTTATTTACATTAGCACTCATATTACACATTATTAGGAGGGTTTCAGTCATTATTGTTGATAGGTCAGCTGTTATTTGATTGGTCCGACCTGACACAAAGGTTGCTAACATTGTCAGATGAAACCCGCCTTTGATCCTTCCCCTTTCCCCACGAGAGCGCTGGTCATTTTTGTCTAAAACAGAATGTTTTACTGCTTATCACAACAAACTCTTCGTCACACTGTTGCAACTTTATCCGTTCTTAGAAACTACTATAAATATAGTTTCAAACTAAATTAATTCTAATACTTACTTTCAAGAAATGAGCAAGGAGTCTAGCATCGCTAGGTGCAATATCAGAGAGCGTAATGGTCAGTTGTTTTAGTCTTTTGTTGAGTGACAGGTGTTTGCAAATGCCACTGAATCCTCTAAAGTCAGACACCAACTCATTTGTTACTTCCACTGTTTCTGAATAAAGGCGGTCGACCTCTTGGAGGGTCAATTAATACAGTCAAGTAAGACATTTTTATGAAAAGAAAAAAGGGAGCGTTGTTAGTTTCAAGGTAAGCTTAGAACAGCCTTACAGACAATGATATAAAGAATAAACTAGTATAGCAGTTAGTTCTCTTAGATTCAGTTTGAAAGTAAAAATATGGAAACAAAATTATTTCAATTAGTCTGTGATAGTACTCAAGTATTCGAAAAGTTCTGGCTATGTGTACAATGTTGATATCCGAATGCGTTACATGCGCGCTACCTCCAGATTGTACCAACATACGCTAAAGCGTGCTATTTACACTATTTATTTGATCTCATCACGAGATCGCTGAGAAAGAGACTTGGTAACCGGTTTGGAATGGCAAAATAAGTTTACTATCTGGCAACCAAGAAAGTTGAGCTTTATCCAAGCTAGAAAAAGGTTGACAACCAGCTGACAACTGATATCAACATTCAAGTATATGAAATACAACCTTGCTTTATTGACTTTTAGTTAATGATAAAAATGAGAATTAGTTCTGAGTTTGTACAACCGGAATCTTCACTTGGCCCAAACCGGCCATTAGCAATTCCCTCTGTTCCTTAGCGTCAGGAGTCTCAGGTTGATCTTCGTCAAACAAACAGAAAATATAACATGTGACCATTTTACAATTTTAATTTTTGCATTAAAGAACTTCGTGAGTTTTTTGAGACCAATGAAAATGATGTAGAACCAACGATTTAAATTTGATTTCCAGATTTGACGAATTAGATGCTATCGTTGAAACTAATGAAGAGCTACGATTGCTAAAAAAAGGCAGTAACTTGTGTGGTTATAGCTTTTCAGCCGCCCTTGGAGACATTCTTGCAGCATTCGCAAGCTCGCCCGCTATCTTGAAAGTGTGACAGAGGAACACCACCTACCAAGCTTTCTCGCTTAAAAGAACTGTGTTATTCCCTGCTCCATAAGGTTTAGAAGCATTTACAAAACTGGAACTTCATTTCAGAAAACTCTAGAAACATTTGAAAAAAAGAAGTCATATGAAATAGACCGTTTTCACGCACTCACTAGAGACGCCAAAGACAAAAGATGGTGCCCTAAGCAAAAGAAATCATCAGAATTCTTTTGTTCGAGGGCACCAACATGGATGCTATGACGTCAGGTGAAAACGATATATAGACGCAGCATTTATCTAGGAAAAGCGCATCATTTGTGATAACAACTGCAACATTTTCAGAAAATTAAGGCGTCGTTTATCAAAGCAGACACATTTAAAAAATCGGCACAATCTTACAATTTAAGGCATCCTTTTAAAAAATAACAGTCAACATTAGAAAAAAAAGCTGCATTTGTTAAAACAGAAACGGCATTTATCAAGTATAGGCACCCTTTATTAACTGACATAAGGGCCGAATTTCGGCGGGATCAGCCCTTTGTTGCTTGAGACCGAATACGCTTCCTGCATGTAAATTATAAAAAACAATTAAGATTGTATGACCTTACAAATGTAATGTCTTATTCTTCTAACAAGGTGAAAAAAAGGAAACTTGTGGTTTTGAAAACAACTTTAAATTTGTTTCTTGAATTACTATTTTATAACTGAGATGACGTCTTCGCAATTGCGCAATGTGTCGAGAAATTGCGAAACAGCTATCAGATGACGTCAAAATGACATTATTTGCAAAACCAAGAAATTTTGAGATCCACAGGGTACTAGGGCATAGCAAACATGTCTGGTAAGTTTTCAATTTAGCTGTGGCAATCCATTATAACGAATTGTTACATGAAGCAGCATTTATGACCAGTCCCCCTCAGCTCTAGATTTTCATAAAAATTCTTCTGATATGTGCGCGAAGGCAATTGTGAAGGCGCTATTGTCAACTATTTCGAAAGAAAAGAGGGTTGTTCTACAAATTTGACTGCTTTTCAACACATTGGGTTTGTCCGTGATATTTTTTTTAAAAAAACTGCAATACTTCGCGTTTTTACAAAATAAAGACGTCATCATGACCCGAAAACCGTTATTTTGTGATGAAAAACATACAATTTTGGAAGTATGCGTGTGTTGCCAAAATATCAAAGCAACATCTTTAACTGCTCCGGAGTTACAGCCGCGGGCACTTTCTTTCCCCCTTCTCCAGCATGCAGAGCACAGTCTGAGTAGGGTTAATATAAGATACTGGTAAAGAGAACATTTGTCTAAAAAAAGTACAACACTTAGATTCGAGTGAGGCCTTACCACAGGAACGGTGTGTAATCCAAGTTTTGTCCAAAAGAAAACAAATGACAAACATGATATGAAAATGTTGCCTCTAGATACGGAACCACACTCTTCGCTATTTTACAAATTTTTTGTTGCCACTGTTTTAAATGCTGAAAAGCGAGATGTCGCTTGAGTCAGCGTTGTCACAAACTGAGGTGTAATATCATGAGCAACTGTTGAATGTGCCAATGCTTCCCCAGACTCCTTCCAAAGTTTAAGTTTACTTTTATGTAACAATATTATATACCCTTCACTCTAAATTGAGATTTAACCCTATTCACACTAGACTTTTGTTGGAGCTCCTGTCGCAGGTGGGAGAAGGGGGGGTTGAAGCCCCCCCCCCCTCCCCCACTTAAAACTCTGTATCTATAAATACTATGGAAATGAAACTTGGGGGTGAGATAGAACATGAATAAATAGCTTATTTGTTTATGTGTTTTATGTTTTTGTATGACGTCATAATGACGTCACACCTTACAAATTCACTTTTTTTTTCATTTTTTAGTTCTTCGGTGTTTTAAATTACGACTTTGAAACAATTTATTTTCAATACATCTGAACACTTATCAAAGATGCCAAAACAATAATAAACTAAGCTGAATCAATGTTTTTCTTTTTCAACGCTTTGTACCTAATGAAAAGATTAAAAAGTGTTTTCAGTGTTTTCCTAATAATTGTAGAGTTTTACGCTTTTATTTTTTGACTTCGCAATGAAGTGTTAATTTTCTTTCTAACAAATGTTATAAAATAACCCCAGTGTATCTCGCGCGCTGATTTGTCGAGAGTGTGCGAAAAACATGTCTGTAAGAGAGTCTATTTTCACGCTTTTGAAAGTGTCACAAAACACGAAATCCAGCTGCCATATCTTATTTTTGTAGTTCTATTGCGACTCAAATTCTACATTTCATTTTTTCAACACGTATGCGGTTACTGTATATAAATTTGGATGGATTAGCTAACTTATTTAAAAATTTCAACATGCAGGGATCTATTGGCCGTGATCATTTCGACTTAACCGGCTAACTTGTTAATCAAAAATGCCTTAATTTTAATGTGGCGTCTTTCACTTGAATTTGTTTTCTGCTTATTTTCTTTGAACAATTCTTTTTCCAAGTTTTCCCGGTTATTTGGCTCTCACACGTCGACCAGAGAATAGGAACAATCTCGGTTCCAAAACCAGTACAACACAGACTGCTGAGCAACAAGATGAAAAGATATAATCTCATGTGCTGTTGCTTTTCAATCAGACAAAAAAAACTGGAGAAAGTATGGGAAAAAGTTATGTGTTTATCAGATTACAACATTGCTTATTTTGGTATTTGAAGTTTTTAAACTGCAGAGTGTACTATATACTAGATTTTACTGAGACTTTTTTGGAAACGAAATGCCTTCTTATAGTAGCAAGACTTTTAGTCTTGGAAATCAGTGTAGTTAAGTTTTCAAACAGCTTCATCGAATTTTTGTTGTAATATAACTCTTCTTTTTTTCTTTTTTGGTGTACAATACCACATTTATTTTGTTAAAGTTCTTACCACCAACTGTTTCAGGCTCTTCACTCCCCAACGTCCATGCAGGTACTGTAGGTACTAGTCCACTCTCCGAACTTTCTACTTCCGCCTTTGAACTTTGTATATTGATCGCAGATGTTGTTCCTATAGGTGTATACGACCCAGTTCCTGTCATTTACAATCGGTAATAATAAAGTATCAAATTTAAAACGTAAAACTTAACAGAGACTAAAACGTGTGTGAAACATCAAATATGTTTTACCAAAGACTTAAAGGAAAGCCGGCAGCACAGATTGGCTATAACTCTCAACATTCCTTCTCTTTTACACAGGTCTTGCCAGAAAATTTATCTAAACAATGGTTTGTGTTATAGTCCACCGCTATGCGTGTTCTATAGACATAAAAAAACTAACAAACTTTAAAGTTTTGTCCAAAAGAAAAAAAATGACAAACACGATACGAAAATGTTGCCTCAAGATACGGAACCACACTACTTGCTATATTACAAATTTTTTGTTGCCACTGTTTTAAATGCTGAAAAGCGAGATGTTATTTGAATCAGCGTTGCTACAAACTGAAGTAAAGTTAATAACATGAGCAACTGCTGAATGTGCCAATGCTTCCCCGGCTAAAAAAAAACATAATCCTTTCTCGAGCCCATTAGGCCGGCGCTTATCTCCGGTTTCTGTAGTGTTAAGCGGATGAGAGTCTTCGACTCCCCCTGGACAGGAC
>JAOBRD020580663.1:0-33095 GCA_027575215.2 Hydrozoanthus sils
CCAGCCTTTGGAGGGCCCAGTACTAGTTAGTAACACTTCCAGCCTTTGGAGGGCCCAGTACTAGTTAGTAACACTTCCAGCCTTTGGAGGGCCCAGTACTAGTTAGTAACACCCCCAGCCTTTGGAGGGCCCAGTACTAGTTAGTAACACTTCCAGCCTTTGGAGGGCCCAGTACTAGTTAGTAACACTTCCAGCCTTTGGAGGGCCCAGTACTAGTTAGTAACACTTCCAGCCTTTGGAGGGCCCAGTGCTAGTTAGTAACACCCCCAGCCTTTGGAGGGCCCAGTACTAGTTAGTAACACTCCCAGCCTTACGCTACGATGACTGAACGGTATCTTAGGTGTATTGCGGCTGTTGTTGGTGTTCATCAAAACCATTGTAGACAAAAAAAGTGAATTTTTGTCACAGCCCAGGATCGAACTGGGGACCTTGTGCGTGTGAGGCAAACGTGATAGCCACTACTCTAGGATGTCTGACCAGTATCTTAGGTGTATTACGCCGTTGTTGAGTGTTCATCAAAACCATTGGAAAACAAAATCGTTGGAAAACAAAATCAACAGCTGTCACCGCCCAGGATTGAACTGGGGACTTTGTGCGTGTGAGGCACAGATGATAGGCAGTACACTACGATGACTGACCGGTATCTTAGGTGTATTGCGGCCGTTGTTGGTTGTTCATCAAAACCATTGAAGAAAAAAAGTCAACATTTGGCACCGCCCAGGATTGGCAGGGGACCTTGTGCGGTGAGGCAGACGTCATAGCCACTACACTACGATGACTGACCGGCATCCTAGGTGTACTACGGCCGTTGTTGGTTGTTCATCAAAACCATTGAAGATGTAAACGTCAATATTTGGCACCGCCAAGGATTGAACTGGGGACCTTGTGCGTGTGGGGCAAACGTGATAGCCACTGCTTTATGATGACTGACTGGTTACTTAGTTGACATTACCGACGTTCTTGGGTGTCCATCAAAACAATTGGAGATCAAAGCAACAGTTGTCAGCGCCCAGGATTGAACTGGGGACCTTGTGTGTGTGAGGCCACGTGATAGCCACTAGACTACGATGACTGTCCGGTATCTTAGGTGAATTACGGCCGTTGTTGAATGTTCATGAAAACAGTTGTAGAAAAAAATCTACATTTTCAGCGCCCAGGATTGAACTATCGACTTTGTGCGTAAGAGGCACACGTGATAGCCACTACACTACGATTACTGGCCGGTTACTTAGTTGTCGTTACCGCCGTTGTTGGCTGTCCATCAAAACAATTCGTGAACAAAAGCAACAGTTGTCAGCGCCTACATTGAACTGGGGACCTTGCGTGTGACGCACACATGATAGCCACTACATTGTAGAACAAAATCAACTGTTGTCACCCCCCAGGATTGAACTGGGAACCTCGTGCGCGTGAGGCACAGGGTAAGGGCCACTACACTACGATGACTGACCGGTATCTTAGGTGTATTACGGCCGTTGTTGGTTGTTCATCGAAACCATTGTAGACAAGAAAAGTCAATATTCGTCACCGCCCAGGATCGAACTGGGGACCTTGTGCGTGTGAGGTACACATGATAGCCACTACACTACGATGAATGACCGGTCGCCTAAGCGTATTACGGCAGTTGATGGTTGTTCATCAAAACCTCTGTAGAAAAAATGTCAACATTTGGCACCGCCCAGGATCGACTGGGGACCTTGTGCGTGTGAGGCAAACGTGATAGCCACTACTCTAGGATGTCTGACCGGTGTCTTAGGTGTATTACGCCGTTGTTGGGTTTTCATCAAAACCATTGGAAAACAAAATTAACAGCTGTCACCGCCCAGGATTGAACTGAGGACCTTGTGCGTGTGAGGCACAGATGATAGGCAGTACACTACGACGACTGACCGATACCTTAGGTGTGTTACGGCCGTTAGTTGATTGTTCATCAAAACCATTGTAGAAAAAAAGTCAACATTTGGCACCGCCCAGGATTGGCTGGGGACCTTGTGCGGTGAGGCAGACGTCATAGCCACTACACTACGATGACTGACCGGCATCCTAGGTGTACTACGGCCGTTGTTGGTTGTTCATCAAAACCATTGAAGAAGTAAACGTCAATATTTGACACTGCCAAGGATTTAACTGGAGACCTTGTGCGTGTGCAGCAAACGTGATAGCCACTACTCTACGATGACTGTCCGGTATCTTATGTGTATTACAGCCGTTGTTGGGTGTTCATCGAGAAAAAAATCAGAAGTAAACACCGCCCAGGATCGAACTGGGGACCTTGTGTGTGTTAGACACATATGACAGCCATTACACTACGATGACTGACCGGTATCTCAGGTGTAATACGACTGTTGTTTGGTGTTCATCAAAACCGTTGGAGAACGAAAACAACAGTTGTTATCGCCGAGGATTGAATTTGGGACCTTGTGCGTGTGAGGCATACACGGTAGCCACTCGCTACCATGACTGACCGGTATCTTAGATGTTTTACGGCTGTTGTTGAGTGTTCATCAAACCATTGGAGAAACAAATACAACAGTTGTCAGCGCCCAGGATTGAACTGGGACCTTGTGCGTGTGAGGCACACGTGATGATCACTTCACTACTATGACTGACCGGTATCTTAGGTGTATTACGGCCGTTGTAGGGTGTTCATCAAAACCATTGAAGAAAAAATCAACAGTTTTCGAAGCCCAAGTTTGAACGGAGGATCTGTGCGTTTTAAGCACACTTGATAGCCACTGCCACTGCATTCCAATAACTGACTAGTATCTTTGGTGTATAACGGCCCTTGTTGGATGTTCATCAAAAACCACTGGAGAACAAAATCAACAGTTGTTATCGCCGAGGATTGAATTGGGGACGTTGTGCATGCGAGGCACACATGGTAGCCACTCGCTACGATGTCTTCTCAGTATCTTAGGTGTATTACGGCCGTTGTTTAGTGTTCATCAAAACCACTGGAGAACAAAATCAACAGTTGTCAGCGCCCAGCGCCAGAGTAAAGATAGAACTCGTAGGAACTCAGAACAGTAACTACCGAAAGATGGCCGACATAAGATAGATAATCAGCCAGCGTGTGCACGTAACAAACACTGCCGCTGCATAGCAACTCGCTGGCGCGATCACCTTCTTCTTCTCTTAACACGTAAACTCGAAAAGGGGGGCTGTCGATACAGCTACGTTCGCTCATACTACTGCTATATGGCACATAACAAGAACAAAACTACACAGTTCGGAACAAAACGAAGTAAGTAAGCCCAGTTAACGGAACAAAACAGGCATGTTCAGTAAGTAACATAGTAAGTAACTACAATGGTAACAGCATATAATTTGTTAGTACACTGTTAAGGGTCTGGTTTGTATATGTATGTTCATCAGAATTCCATAACGTAGTCATAGAAGTGTTGCGGAAGACGCCTTTCTCGTGTAGAACGTCTCGGGAGAACTCTGTCGTCATCGTTCACGTGGTCTGGGGCTCCACAGGAGGAGGCGTCAACGCTATCCGTAGGTAGTGTTACCACGTTTTGTTGATCATGGGAGGGAAAAGTAGCTATCTCTGGAGGAACAGCAGGAGGGGCTGGAGGCGAGGTTACTGTCAGGATGTATACTGGAGTTTCATCATCGGACTTATCTGATGAGGCATCGTCTGTGTGGCTACTCTCAGGGATACATGGCTCTACCTTGTAACAGTCATTTTTCTTAACCCGATAGGTGTTATTCTTCAGTTGCGCGTTGGCGAACTTGCATATATTTAACCAATGACCGTCTTCGGCGGTGACATGGTAGCGACCTCTACTGCGGGCTTTGTTACGGTCTGTGTACAAGTAAACGACATCTCCTACCGCAACGGATGGGGTCTTGTTAGCTTTATCGAGGGGCGCTTTGGCTTTCTCACTGTAAGAATGGTTGCGGAGACGGTGCTCATGTTCTTGGTAAGAGAAGGGTAGTTGGTTGCTTATGAATAGGTCTCTCTGGGTCAACATCTCCCTGGCTGACAGGCCGCGGGAGCGGATTCTGGAATTACGTTGAGCTGTAGCGATGGCTAACATTGTCTTTGTCACTGGACCTCCTTTGGCTCTTGTCTGAGTAGCTCCTCTTCTAACTCTTGCACTGCCCTCTCGCCAACCGGGTTCCTGTTTGCGTTCTTAGCGGGACCAAGTTCCAAGGTGATCCTGTGGTGGTGGAGGGTGGCGTCGTGGACGAGGGACTTGATGGCGGGGGCAGGCTCAGTGCGTATTACTGCATGGGACCGTCAAGTGGTCGAAGCTCTACGCACAGACGGATAAGGGTATCGCGCAAGGTGCCATGTTTCTCGTCTTCGACGTGTAAAGCTACAGTATAGGAAGTCGCACATTCTTTCACAAGGATGAGCTGTCGCTCACGCTTTAGGGTGTTGGCAGCAAAGCTAACGCCTACTACTGGCGGGGGAGCTGAAGTTGACTGTTCCTTGGTGGTATGGGGTGGATGTCTGAACGCAGCCCACGTGTGGCACCCATCTGTTACTCGGAAGATGGCCATGTCGAGATCGAATGCTTCTTCAACTGGTTGCTTGTGGGGTGGCTGAGTTGGAGGTGAATAGCAGTCAGAACTCCGTCCAGCACTTGTCGAGGGATTATTATGCACTGGCGGGTGGGTGCTAAGGGTTCGTCCCGCTTGACAACGAGTAGCCCGTCAAAGGCGATGGTTGCAACGCTTAGGTAGCTTTTGACATCTCGGATGTTGGTTACCTTTTTGGATGGTCGAGTTCCTTGTAGGAGATGGGATGGGTGCGCCGGAGGTCGGGACACTCTGATTGCAATGAGAGCCAAGCATTTCTGCTTGTGAATAGCAGCTTAGCACGACCCGAGAGGAAATCCGCTGTTCTTGTCAGTCGGACCACTGATTCTTCTGTGCGTTTACGAATGTGCATACCTGACAAGATGAGTCGTCGCAATCAGGGGCGTTACGGCTGGCGAAGTCTAAGGGGAGAATGGCTGCGCCTGCTACGTGCTTTATAGAAGCTTGCTATGGACGTAGAGACCCTTGGGCTGGCGGAGAACTCGCCCCTGCATAGCTTGTCGAAAGCCTGAACGCAGGGTTGACTGTCGGTTAGAACACATGCGCGGTGCAGTGATTGGATAATATAAGGGCTGAAATGCTTAGTTGCCGCAGAGATTGCGAGGGCTTCGACCTCACATGGAAGCCAGGCTAGCTGGTGGGCCTTGAGCTTTACACTGAAAAATCCTGCCACCGCTAATTTTTCGTTGCGCGTGATGTATAGTGTGGCTGCTACGTCTGGCCTCTTCACAGCGCCGTTGGTTACGATCCAGAGTTGGTCTGAGGGCTGCGGGAGGATGATGGTGCGGTTGCTAGTAAAGACTCTCTCTGCAAGACGGAAGGCGTCGCTCAAGTCGTCTGTCCAGGAGTTATTTTCTTGTGATGATCGTCACGCGATAGCGGTGTCCAAGGGCGCAAGAACAGAAGAGCAGTGGGGGACCACGCTTGAGAGGACCTTGTACGTGCCGATAAAGAACTTCATGTTGCTGACCTTGTTTGGAAGGGCGCAAGAAGAGATGGTGGAGGCGCGATGGGGACTTGCCTGGAGCTTTCCTTGAGTCCAAATCCTGCCTAGGATCGTCGTTGGCTTTGGGTTGATCACAGTCTTAGATGCTGAGAGGTGAAGGCTGGAGGTGCTGAGTGCGCGCAGCACTAGGACCCAGTTGTTCAGTAGCTTCTCTGGAGTATTACCTCCACAGTACAAGTCATCTGTTATCTTTGCAATGATACTGGCGCTGTGCAAGTCACCTAAAACACGGCACATGAGCTCCTCGAGGGCAGTCTCAGACCCGGCCATCCCCATGGCGGTACATGGCTAGACCGAGCACCACGGAATGGTGTGGCTACACCGCAGTGCTTCATCCATTTTTTTCACCAAGGGTAGTTGGTAAAATGCGCTTGTCAGGTCGATGGCGATGATATGTTTCCACTACGCGATTTGTCGTAACGTACTGTCCACGTCTGGTCACAAGGACGGCTGGGGTTTGGAGTATCGTCCGACGTCGGCAAAGGCAATAACCCCCAGAGGCCTTCTTCACTAAGAACGAGGGTTTAATGTATTCAACGGTAGCGCCTATGTCTTCACGCTTTTGTTGTAAGTCGTTAAGTTTGTCTCGGCTGTACTGTGTAAGGCGGCCCTTACGGTGCGGTGGTTCAACAGGACTCATATTCACTTTAGCCTCGAACGGCCCCGCTGCGCCGTTATAACCGGTGATGGATGGGTCAAACGCCTTAACGTATTCTTCATGAAGGGCGTAGAATTTAGCCTTTATGGCTGGTGGGAGGAGGGAATCTGGATCCACACGAACACTGTGAGAAAACTTGGAGCTGGTTGGGCGTGTCCTATGGATGGGAGTGGACACGCTCGTCAGGGTGGCCTGAGTTCGCTCGTCGGTCGGGGTCATAACTAGGGGTCAACCTGGCAGAAATGCTCGTGGAAGTTGGAAGGTGCGAGGTTCGTTGAAGAGATATGGGATGCGCAATTTGCGGGCAACACAAGGTAAAACTGAAGGGGGAGGCAAGGTGTCTGCCTCAGCGCACCTTCGGGCACTGGGGGAATCCAAGCGTGGTTCAATAACATAATCAGAATCCGCGAGGGCATCGTTGGGTACGTCAAGTTCTATAAAACTCCCGGGCAACACAGTGGTGGGTGTGGGAGGGCCGAGCAGAACGATTGTACGGATGGAATTCGGCGTACGCGGGCTGTCCCTGGAACCGTAGGTAATCGTTGTGCCATCTCTTAGGATAACATGTAGCTTAGTGGGGCGCACGGCAATGTTATTGGTTGACATAAGTGGCGTTCACGCTAAAATCTTGACGTCTAGGTTTTTCACAACTAGACCCTCGAAATGGAACACGTGGTTGTCGCGAGCGAGAGCAATTCTTGTCTCTCCCACCGCCTTAAGAGGGGATGATCCGTCGGCTTCGTGCGCGGATTGCGACCTGGATACGATCTCCGCACCGAATCCTTGCACAGTAGAAAGGTGTATCATGCTGCATGTGGCACGACTGTCTATAACAAAACGCTCGAAATGGTGCTTCTAAAAGGTGTCTATGTAAGGGGACTGACAGACTTGCACGAGACGGGCAATAGCTGGGTGGGCGAAAGGATACTCAGGGTCATCAGGCCATCTGGCCTTTCATCAGCTTCAAGATGAATATCATTAAAATCGACAAAATGGGATGCGGTTGTTTGGAAGCCAAAATGTTGGCGAATTACTTGCCAAATACTTTCAATAGATGTGGAGTTTTTAACTATTGTATTTCTAGATATCACGGGACAATAGTTAGCGATCTGGCCTAACATTAACTCGAGATAATTCACTTTCTGTTGGGCGGTTAATCGCTGGGCATCCGGGACATTTTCTCCGTCGTCTACAAGACCTCGGAGCAGGCAAGTTTTGGTCTTCTTCAACCATTTTCTGCTAAGAAGGAGCAAAGATCTTGTCTAATGGCAAGGTATAAGTGAGGTTCTGTTTCCAGTTCTCAAAGGAATTCAGAGTTTTATTCTTCGTCAAGCACCACTGCTTCGGTGCTCTAATGGCCATTACCGGCGGGCTTACCTTGACACTGGTTGTGCTAGAGCCCTGATCCCCAAACAATGGTTTAAAGACAATATAAACAGTTCATTGAAGCAATCAAATGGGAAGTTTTCTGCATTGGGAGGGGAAGAACTTGAGTGTCTGGGAACATTTGATGCAGACTTACGATGTAAGAACAAAAGATAGTGAAACCAGGAGTACAATTAATTTAATTTGTTTAAAATCCATGCTGTCAAGAAGGACCGATCTGAGGAGAGGGGGTCTATTCTAAAAGAGTATAAAGATATTTTCCAGGAAGAGCTGGGAGTATTCATCGGCTATGAATATGACATCAAAGTAAATCAGAATATACCACCAAAGGTCCAAAGACAGCGACCAATACCAGCCCCTCTAGAATCTAGATTGAAGGAAGAAATTGAGAGAATGATACGTGACGATGTGATTGAGGAACAACCGGAGCTTCGTGGGTATCACATGTCCATATTGTGTATAAAGAGAATGGCGAGCTGAGAGTATGTGTTGATCTCAGAGAGGTGAATAAGGCTGACATACGAGAAAGGTTTCCCATTCCACGGATTCAAGGTCTACTACGTCAACTCAGTGGAGCAACCATGTTCTCAACCCTTGATCTAAGGAAAGCATATCGGCAGATACGCTTATCAGAAGAGTCAAGAGAAATTACTTCCTTCATGGCAGTGGGAAAAGTATATCACTTCAAGAGAATGCCGTTCGGATTAACATCAGCCCTAGAGGCATACCAAAGAGTGATGAGTATTGTATGCGAGTGTTTGGCTGGCGTACTTACCTACTATGATGACGTGACCGGATTAAATCCAGAAGAAACTGGAAAACTTTACGTGTCCTGTTGAAGACAGTCCGAGCAACGGGGCTCAGGCTGAATGTTAAAGAAATGTGTCATGGGTGTGTCTGAACTGAAATTCCTTGGACACATAATTTCAGCTAACGGAGTTAGGCCAGATCCAGAGAAAGTAAAGGCGATTGTAGCGGCACCTGTGCCACAGGACCAGGCCCAATTACGCTCATTTCTTGGCAGCATCACATATTTGACACAACATGTGCCGAATCTGGCGACAGTTATTGGCGGCAGTTGACTCATAAGGGTGTACCATGGAAATGGAAAGCAGCAGAGGGGCAAGTCTATGAGGAAATCAGGGTAATTCTTTCAAAAGAACCATGTTTAGGTCATTATAACATGGAAGCAGAAACCAAGCTGGTGGTTGATTCTAGCCCATGCGGGCTGGGATGTTAATGTATCTCGAAGTTTAACAGATATTGAGACGTATCAACAGACCATAAGCTATTGCTGAGTGTGTTTACTAAATCTACACAGTCTGTCCGACTGGAGAGGGAATTGCCTTGCGAGCTCAAGACCACGACTTCACGCTGAAATGTGAACCAGGCGCAGGGAACATTGCAGATCGGTTGTCTCGATTACCAGGAACCTCACCAGCAACTTAAGTCAACTTTGTTGAAGAGCACGTACGCTGTGTCAAGAAGGACAACACACTTCTGTCCATTGAGGAGATACATGAGACAGGGAAGCAAGATGAAGAGGTCCAAAAGTTAGTGACTGCCATCAATTAAGGGTGGAGAAACTCAGATGAAAACTTAAGACAATGGAAACACCTTAAGTATGAACTATCGAACGCACAAGGCCTGCTTTGGCGCGGACGCCGGAATTTTGTACCAGCTCAGCTGAGAGAGAAGGCCTTGAGGCTGGCACACGAAGCACACCAAGGTATTTTCCGCTTAAAACAGCGTCTGCAAGCAAGTTTGTTTTGGCCTGGAATGGACTCTGATGTTGAAGAATTCTGCGAGACTTGCGTGGGACTACAACCACTCCGACGAGATACACTGTGCAAGCCAACGCCCTTAGCTGAACATTGCTGGGACAAAGTGGCAATTAAGCCTGCTGGTCTGTTTCCAGGACAAGTCTACATCCTTACCCTAGTAGACTAAAGAAGCAAATGGCCGGAGGCAGTGATCCTTAAAAGTATCACAAGCCAGAAGATAATCCTGGCACTCAATGAGATCTTTGCACGGTTTGGGAACCCCAAGGTTTTAGTCACCAATAACGGGCTTCAGCTGGTCTTAGATGAATTTGAACATGTCCCTCGAGCAAATGGAATTCAACATAGTAAAACTTCTCCGTACCTGCCTCAGGCAAGTGGTCAAGTTGAGAGATTTCACTGATACTTAGAACACAGCAGATTGATGTGTTCGCATGGACGGATGTACTACCAGAGATACTACAAGTATACAGATCAACACCCCATGCTGGGACATTGCTAACCCCCGCAAGGGTCATGCTTAATACAGAGATAGTTACAAAGTTGCCTGTAGTGTTGGAGACTGCAGTAGGAAACATTCCGGAACAGGTATATGAACAACAATTACGTAACTTTGCGGACAGGAAAAGAAGAGCCGAGCCCCATGATTTTGTAGTCGGTGAAATTGTTTTTGTTGCAAAATTTAACAAAGAGAACTTAACCCCTAACTTTAGTGGGTATAAGTATGTTATCCTGAAGCTCAAAGAACGTGACACTTTTGAACTAGTACAGGTGGAGGCAGGAAAGCGTGTGATTCAGAGTGTGAAGTTTCCTATGAAGATGCCTCCACGCCTTGACACACCAAGACAGTATGAGGCCGAACAATGGTTGGAACAACAAGGGCATGCACCTCAACAGATTAATCCACCAGAAGAGAGAAACCCAAACCCTGAGAGCGGAGATGTACCGGTGACACCACTTGAGGAAGAAGGCCAAGAGATGGAGGAGTTATATGGCGCTCGGCGAGAAATCCAAAGCCGAAGATAGACAATGACTATGTTTACTACTAGACTGTGTATTGGAATAATTGCACCTTTACACTTGCTGTTGATGTTTTTGGACATTTGGTACTAAATGTTTAGTTCGAACACTGAATTAAGTTATAGTTAAACTCTGAACTATTTTAAGGTGGGTTGGGATGTAATATTGTGGGAGGCCTGTGTACCAGGCCAGGTTGCAGGGCAGGAAGCTCGTGTGTATCATGGTGGCGATAAACAGTTTATATGTTTACATCTGAGTTAGTCTCAGCCATCGTTCAACAAGGGACATTACATGAGACACACGCCATAGCCACTACTATACGATGGCTTAACGATAGCTTACTTGAACTACGGCTTTGAATTGGTTGTTTATTAAAACCATAGAAGAAAAAAAAGCAAAAACTGTCAGCGCCCGGGATTAGACTGGGGACTATGTGCGTGTGAAGCACACGTGACAGCCACTAGACTACGATCACTGACCGGTACCTAAGTTATCCTACGGCCGTTGTTGGTTGTTCATCAAAACCTTTTGGAGAAAAAAAATCAACTATTATCACCGCCCAGGATTGAACTGGGACCCTGTGGGTGTGATGAACACGTGATAACCACTACACTTACGATGACTCACCGTAAACTTATATGTATTACGGCCGTTATTGGGTGTTCATCAGACCCATTGTAGAAAAAAATCAACAGTTGTCACCGCCGAGGCCATTGAATTGGGGACCTTGTGCGTGTGAGGCACACGTGTAATCCACTACACTACGATGACTGACCGGTATCTCAGGTGTACTACGGCCGTTCTCGGGTGTTCATCGAAACCATTGAAAGAAAACCAACAGTTGCCATCGCCGAGGCAATTGAACTGCGGGGGACTTTGTGCATGTGAGGCGCACGTGATAGCCACTTCACTACGACGACTCACCGGTTACGGCCGTTGTTGGGTGTTCATCAAACCATTGGAGAAACAAACACAACAGTTTTCAGCGCCCAGGTTTGAACTGGAGACCTTGTGCGTGTGAGGCACACGTGATAATCACTTCGCTACGATGCGTGACTGACCGGTATCTTAGGTGTATTACGGCCGTTGTTGGGTGTTCATCAAAACCATCGGAGAAAAAAATCAACAGTTGTCACCGCCTAGAATTGAACTGGAAACCATGTTCGTTTGAGGCAAACCTGATAATCGCTACACTACGATTACTGATTAGTAACTTACTTGAACTATGGCCGTTGTTCTTTGTTCATCAAAACCATTGTAGGAAAAAAAAGGCCAGTTGTCACCGCCCAAGATTGAACGGGGGACCTTGTGCGTGTGAGGCACACGAGATAAGCACTACACTAAGATGACTTACATTTAAATTTTAAAAAGAAGCAGTCAGTAGGACCTATATAAGCAGTTGCTTGAATTTCTTTTTGAATGAAGTCACGGGGCTGATAGACTGTCCGAAAAATAAACAGTAGGCCAGGAAGGAAGGCTTTGATGACAAATTATAAGCCAAGGACATTATATCCTCCGATATACAAGTCAGCCAAAAAGGGGTATATATTTTTTGTAACCCTCCCAACAATTTTTTCTTCGAAAGAACTTCGTGTAAATGCAGTGGTGAAAACTTGTCTCTCTTCTCCGCGTACGCCAAAAGCTGGATTGAAAAATTTGGCTGATGTAAGTAGTTTCTCAGTTTTAAGCTTACGGTTTTGCTACGAAACTTTAGTGAATTGATAGGTTTAATTTAGGTTTAGGTTAGTGAAACGATCGTTGCTTTTTATAACCTTCAAATACGTTTACGGAGTACTCGTCGGCCTTTGTCTGCTGTCTGGCACTACCTTTGAAACCAGATATTTTTAAATTTCTTTGATCGATGTTGGACTCAGCCAAACGATTTTCTGTCCGCAATCGATTTAAATTTATTCAAAAAAAACGAAAAAACAACGTTTGTTGTTTAGTCAAAAGTGTCCGACAAACTCGGAGGGCAGTTATCAAAACGGAAGGGGCATATTGGCTGATAACCAATTTTGTACCACGTGATGCGTTTTATCGAATGAGATTGCAACAAAATTATTGGGCAGGTTATAAGAGCTGACAAGTGAGTTTAAGTGAACCAATCGGGGGCGCAGCTAGAAACACAATTTTCGTGGTTAAAAATGTACGATGATTATTCAATTCCAAGAGTGCGTGATGGATACGAAATGGTAAATAGCCAAAGGGGCGCCGAGTTGGCTATAATCACTTCATATTCCACAAGTAGCAGTAGGGTTGTAAAATTCAAGAAATCTAATAAAACGGTTTTATTAAGTTTCTTGAATTTTACAACCTTATTGATACTTGAAAATGACAGCTAAAGTTTATTCAGAACCATATTTCAGCTTTGCAGCACTATACAGTTTGTTTTCATTTATGGTCAATTCGGTATACGAGCTGATAACTGGGCTTGAATGAACCAATCAAATTGCTAGAAATTGGTGTTGAAAATTTAATAAACCTAACAGGTTTTAGTATCCGGTTAACATTGCCACTGATTTCAACTAATAAGCCTCGGAAATCGGCCATGATCGCCTTCTGGACTGGATTCTTCAAAGGCTGATTATCTTTTACTACTTTTTAAACTGTTTTAAAATTTTCCACGGAAAATACTTGCCAATTCCAAAATTACAGCTCAAACCAGTCTCTGTAAGGTTGAAAACAAGAACGTAAGTAAAAATCTAACCCCGGGTTGATGCTAATCAACCTTTGAACAATTGGACCCTGGTCAAGGATCATATGGGATCCGTCGGTTAAAGAGAAACCGGTCTATTTCGTCCTCCATCGGTGTAATTTAGTAACGACTAGTCGGAAAGTACAGTTAAATGGCAGATCGCTGGCGACATTCCAACATACGAAAATAAAGCTTTTTTTGAAACTACAAAAAAAAAAGGGAAATACCAAATAGACTTTTTCTTACACTGGTTTTTGAGACATCAACGCAAGGGCAAGAATTTTTTCGACTGGTAGCTTTGCAACGCCACGCGTCAGGCAGTGATTTTGAAAGAAAACTTTGAATCTCCGTAATGTTTACTAAATCAATCCATTAAATCCGTATGTTTTTAGGAGAAGGTAGCCTATGCCATGTCGTGCATGCCACATGATATATGTTCAATTCTTTTTTTGGCTATATTGTTATGATTTCAGCGGGGTTTCTAATATTAAATTCAAATCCCTAGGTCAAACAAACGGTTCATGTCATTCGCTTTTTATTTTAACAGCAAGATTTTCTCATTAGAAGACCTAGTCAAATCTCAAAGCCATCTTAAATTTACGTTAAAAATAAAGACAGCCAGTTTTAAAGCCCATCTAGTACTATTGTGAATTGTGTCGATATTCGAAATGTGAAGTAGAAATTAAAAAGTTGCACCTCGCATATCTTGACAATCATTATGTTGAAGCTCAATCGAAGTAATTAAAAATTCAAATTACAGGCTTTGTATTCATAGCATCAAGTATTAAATTTGCACATTAACAGTTGAACAGTAAATGAAAGTTGAAAGGGTAAAATGACCCGAAGATCAAACAAGAAAGCCAAGAGGATTTATTCCTTCTTGATTCTAATCATACTTATTTCTTTTCTTGTGAGTTTTACGATAACTGTTGTTTGGATTCGAGTCGAAAAGGAGAGCCTAAGGTGGGTTTCCTTAGCTCTTTGGATAGCAACAATCGTCGTTACCCTGTTTACGTTCGCAGTTTGGATGTTGCGGCGATGTTTCAAGAGGAAAACTCGAATAATACAATCACAACATGTATCTATACAGCCGCTGCCACTTGCAAACCCGGCCGGTTATCGCGAGATACGGAGCACGTCAAGGCTAAACTGAAAATGTTGACAATTTGTGTTTGAAGGTTGCTGCCAGAACGCACTTCGAGGGCATTACGCGTTTTCACCTGTCGACTAAGCCGAGATTGTTCGTCGGCACTTTTCTGTTTTTCTTGTAGATACAAGATCTTCAAATCAAATGAGGCCGGAGATCAAAGTCGAAACAGGTTTACAAGAAAACAAGAGACAACGACAAACCGTTTATTACACGTATGTATGACATTGCGTGAGGAAACGATCTAGATTTGCGCTACGAAACAAAGCGGATGTTAATTCAATCATATAATATTTTTGGCAAGTTCATCCGGGGATGGCAAGAAACTATTATTAATCTAGAAACGTGAGGTCAAATTTTGATGAAAAAAAACCTACACCTCCAAAAGCAAAGAATATACGTATTGACTTAACAATATGTTAAGAAAATTGACTGAACACTCGAAAGCGTCAGGTAATTTTGAGGAAAGAGCACACTTCAAAAAAGGATGAGAAAATATTGTACTTTTCCGCTTAGTGAAACAAACCAATGACAATTTCCAATTGCTAGTTGAGTTGGACGTGTTTAAAGTTCTTAAGCTTTGGATGTAGTTTGACCTTTCTCGCTGATTGAGGGTAAAGAAACAGGCTGTACGGTTTGTCGCTCAGCCGTAAAAGAACGTAACAAAAACTACTAGAAAAACAATGTTAAGTGTTAAAATTTTATTTTATTATGAGATATCATTCAATTACTTGTACATTTTCAGTTGTACATGCTCGAATGTCGATGTCAGCGTCCTCAAAGAGCCGGCCATGCAGTGAAAAATTTTCACATGGGATAGCACTCTATTACAAGTAGGCTTTCTTCGAAAAGCCTTCAGGCCTGCTGAGCCACACAAAAACTCAAAGCTTATAGCAAAACAAAACGGAAAGTTTCTCTCCCTCGGCATGTTCTTTGCACATTTTTAGATTTGGAGATTTTTTCAGTCTTAACGTTTGTGTAGTGTTGTTCGAAGAGTGTACAAAGAGTTGGTGCGGTCGTTGTTTGGCGAGGAGGCCTTTTGCGTCAACTATCCGATCCCACTTTTTATGTTGAAGTAAACAATGACTTTAACACCTTTCAATAGTCAAAACACCATAAACACTGTTATTTCTGAAGGTATAGAACCCTTCTACTGCTAGTAGCCTCATCCTCACTTCTCCCAGAACCTCTCGTATTTGTCAGTTTCTTGTATTAAAGTTACAAAGCTAATAATCCAGGTCGACCTGTTGTTTCTGTGCCCAGTTGCCCTACCGAGTTCACCTCCAGCTTCCTTGATTCTGCTCTGCTTCCCATTGTACAAACTCTTCCTTTCTACATCAAAGACTCTAATGATGCCTCCACAGTTTTCCAAGAATTCTGTTTTCAGTCCGAAACCAAGATTATAAGTGTTAATTATGGATACAAAGTCTCTCAACATTATCATTCCTGTTGACGAGAGATTATATTGTTCTCAAGACTTTCAATTAAATATGTATTTTTTAAAACGCCGCATGGTTACTGCAAATTTATTATGTTTGACAGAACTTACCAGTTTTTTTTACCATCGGTATTTTCAACAAATTGATGGTGTACCCATTGGCACTAAGATGGCACCTACTCACGTTAATTTATTCGTTCTTGGGGAGCAGGTTTTCGTACAATACTCCGGCCCTGATCCGGACTTTACACCGACGATTGCTTTGGAGCCACATTCTACAGCAGACCCGACCTAGAAGCATTTAATTTCTTTAATTAACTCTTTTCACCCTTTACTTGATTTTACTTGGAAGATCAGTTAATCATTTCTTGACATCTCATTCAGTATCACTGCTCTGGCACCATACAGCCTTCTTTATAAACCTATCGCTTCTAGATCTCACACTTGTTTATTGTATTCTATGTCTCTTCAGATTCCAAGCATACCCTCAATTCTACTCCCTTTTTACAGTTTCTACGTTTACATCTGAATTTTTAACACTTGTTCTTGAATCTTCAACCGACGACACCCCGCCGCTCTTGTTGACTGCGCTTTGCGTAAAACCGAGCGCGCGCGAAACAGTGGAAAGAGCGCGACCCCGAAGTGCTAGCGAAGCGACGGGAGTACTGGACCGGATGCAATGAATGAGAGAAGGAAGTTGAGAAAGTCTACGTAAGGCTTTTTTATCAATTGTACCGCTACATTCACTATCTCCTACATATATTAAGACTTGTGTCGACAATCACGTTCCATTTACCTTAAACTTTCATCCCGTCAGCAATTGTATCAATCGTTAATCGCAATTTCAACTTACTTGACCTCAGATTCTAATACATCTAGTATTTCAAGGCAACGCCTGCTTTTTCCTATTGCTTTTTTTCCTAGGAACAGGCGTAGCTCAGTTGGTTAGTGCGCGGCCTTCAGAGCTAGAGGTCACCAGTTCAATCCCCGATGACTGCACGTCTGTTTCGACTTTCTTCTGATCAGTGTAGCTGTAGCTTTAAATACCCGTAAAACGGAGCACTGACAGAGGGAGGGAGTAAAGGGCGCAACGTCGGCTTCCATTGATAGCAGCACTCTCTTAGAGCTGAAGGAACTACCGACGTTAAATAACGGTGCCTTTACCTTTACCTTTACAAAGACTACAATCTTAGCGCCTCCTTACTTTGTTAAAGGTATACTCCCTTCTGATAAAGAACCGGAGACTTTTCGTTGTTCCCGCAAACGATGTCTCGATCACTTGTACTGAGGGTTCGACTTTCTGAGGCTTCAGTTTATCGTGGTTTAACCTTTTTTAAATTGAAATATCCCCTTTTTTAAACAGAAATGCAAGAACATGAACGATAAAGCTATTTTACAATTTGATTTTGATCGCGACTGTAGCCAGATGTAACATATTAGATTACGCCTCTTCTTTTTCATTAAAGATATATAGAGCCATCGCGTGGTTTCTTTAAAAAGAGCTCGTCCCATTTTCGGCGAAGTGAAAGAACAAATCGCAATACCGAAAACCGACAAACGTTAATAAGAGAAATTATTACACAGTTGCGCCATCACCTAATAAGCCTGCTGTGGTGATTACTTCGCGGTCTTCTACGTTTAACTAATTAACGTTTAAATTCAGTATTCTTGTTTGTCCCTGTTCTGGTTCATTACAGCTACTGTAAGTTTCGCGGAAGGGGTTAAAATTAGAGCTGTGTTTGTGTTTGCCGTTCGGTAGCGCGCAAATTTAGTGATAATTCTATGGAAAACGGCAAGATAGAGTAAATTAGTGTGGAAACTACTGATAATCACCGTTTTCATAAGTATTAAGAGAGCACTTTATTTTCAAATACACTTTCGCGTTTATTTCGGTTAGACTGAGAGAACCAGAAAGAAATTATCGCGTTAGAAAATACCCCGGATGTTTCGGTCAGTCACAGAAGTGTTACGGCAAGCGTTACCGATTCATCCAACAACGTAAATAAGCCGACGTGCGCTGCCCCCCCCCCCCCCTTCCCTTCCCTTCCGGGGGTTCAAAACGCGCCTTTTTGGAATACTTGCACCTGGCATTTTCTTTTAAAGCTTTAAAACTTAGCGGAAAATAAGATGGATTCTCGCATTAGGAGAAAACAGATCTCACCTTTTCTCAAAAACTACATATACCTTATGAAACATATAAATCACTTTTAATAAATGCGGCCCTTTTGATTCTGTTTCCATGCATGTAATATGTAGTCAAAGAAACACTACAGCTGTAGAATTCAAAATGAAACCACCCTTCAGTCAACTCCACGGCTTGGCCAGGGACTACACGTAAGTGCAAAACCGGCTTCACCCGAGCAATTATACAATGCAAGTAACAGGAGCAACCTTGGACAGCTGTTTCGTCCTGTTAGGACTCATCAGTAAGGTATAGCTTTTCAGTTACAAGCAAATAGCTACAAGGATGATTTCAGAGAACTGCTTTAAGGTTGAGTCCCCACTGCACGCATGTTGGAGCTTGGTTTGGGTATGCCAAACATACCTCAGGTAACGCGTGCGGCGAGTGAGTATCCAAAACATCAAATTAAGACAATGTGAATGATGCAAAGCAGAGAATGAATGAGAGAACTGGCTCATATCCAAGATGTTCCTCAGCGCAAATGTTATTTGTTTGGGTACAAAAGAGAAAGAAAATTTTTCATTCTGTTCTGAAAGAGAATGTCGCAAAGGTAATAGCTGGAATGACACAAAAATCTGAGAAATTTGCACTCATGCACAGTTTTCAACATTCTTAAATTCGAAGAATATTAAGTGGTTGAATGATTTTACCAAATTTAGCTTGATAATATTTCAGTGTTTTCTCGTTATACAATAACATCCATCAAAATTGACTATTGATTAACTGACTTAAGTTCTCGAGAGCAGGCCCGATTCAAGCTTGAATTCAGGTTGCCCTTAATTACAACTGTTTGTATAATTAATCTTTTTTGGCCCCTTTCAGTGTGGGTGTTTAACTGAGTTGAAAATTTTAAAAATTATTCGCAGTGGGCGCTTTATATTCCAATTTATATAGAGTTTAGCATCAAGGAAGAATTGCTCACACAATACCCTCGCCATTGAACTACACTTAGAAACTTATTCAACAGGTTTTTCAACTTGAAAAATGTTGGAAACTATGCTGACGGGATAAAACGTAACCTGCTGCTTTCAAATTTCCAGTTTCTAAAACTTTCCCAGGAAGAAGCAAGATCCATCTTTCCTCCAGCCTCTCCACTTGTTTTTTTCTCTGCCTTAAAACGCGGTCGGCGGCGCAGTGGCCGAGCGGTTAGCGTGTTCGACTTGTAATCCTAGGGTCGCGTGTTCGAGCCCCGGTCAGACCACTGTATTGTGCCCTTGAACAAGACACTTTATCCGACTTGTTCCAGTCGGCTCAGCTGTATGAATGAGTACCAGTTCTTCTGGGGGCTAACCTGCGATAGATTAGTGTCCTGTCCAGGGGGAGTCAAAGACTCTCATCCGCTTAACACTACAGAAACAGGAGATAAGCGCCGGCCTAATGATCCACTTAGGTTCGAGAAAAAAGGATTTAGCTTTAGGTTAAAAACGCGATTCTCCCAGGAAGTCTGAACAAAAGTTCTTACATCACTACATGATAACGTTACCCACACCTGTAAACCCTGTACGTTGTAACCCCGTAACTCGAACTCCAATTGATGGGAAGTGAAAAACAGTTTGAATTAACGGGAGTTCGAGTTAACCAAGTTTGGTAAAACTGATTTTGTATCTAAGATCAAATACTAGGAGAATTGGATTCAAATTGTAATTCAAACTATAAGCTTATTCTTTTGTTAAACTTCGGGCATTTTAATGTTCGGAAGTTAAATTTTTGGACGATAAAATTTTCGGGCCTTTTTTATAATTTGTCCGAAAGTTCAATTGTCCGAATATTTTCGTAATTAAAGTAAGAATATGAGTCTCTGGATAGGACAATAATTTATTTAGGCCCGTTGGAAGTGGAGGAGGGTGCAGCAGTTTTAACGATTCAGTAAAATTTAACACTGACTGCGCTTCTACGCTATGCTCGCAGCTGCTGCCCCCCCCCCTCCCCCCCCAAAAAATATCAATTTTGTTCCGACGGGCCTACATCACAGGTAAAGGCTGGGCCGAGTCGACAACTGCAACATAAAACTAAAGTGTTTTGCTGAAGGACATAGCACAGTGGTCTGACCGGGGTACGACCCTTCAATTACGACTTACACGCTAACTGCTCGGCTTCTGCGCCGCATTTATAGTCTTAAAAAATGTCTACAAGCTAAAATAGCCAATTTTTCTTTCTTTCTGCAAGTCTGTTATGTAAGGCGGTAGGTTTAGTAATGTCACGTAGTATCTTTCTTCGTACACTGACTCAGCAGTTTGTGTGACAATAATGAACAATAATTGCAGTAACTCAAAAGCAAAACTCGCGAGAAAGGTTTTAAGCGGCGTTGCAAGTCCGACTATACATCGTCGTAAAAGTAGCAAATGCCAACTCTCCCGTATTTCGCTAGAGACTTACGCATTTTCGATTGTTCTCTCGCTCTCCCGCATTTTTAAAGAAAATAAGATACCGGTTAATAAAACGTATACAGCAACAACAACAATACGCTGTTCGTTTGTTTCTGACTCGTGAAATGAAAGACACTGCTGATTGCAACATAAACTAACATTAGCAGTGTTCTGATTTTTAACTATCGTGTATTAGGCCTGGGGGAGGGGGTTACTTTGGGTTCAAAAGGGTAGGGATAACCGTCGAAAAAGTCCCTAAAATACCCTAAAAAATACCAAGGGGTTAAAATTTTCACCCAAAAAAATACCTCTCGGTTTTAGAATTACCCTAAAAAATACCAATTGAAAGCTGAAAGTGTTCTCTGGGTAACTAGTGGGTCGGCACTAGCAAGTTCCCTCGTGTTGCGCTGAACACTGAACGCGACATGCAGTAAATAAAAGGCCCGCGTTTAATAGGACTTTCGCCAAAGGACTTGTCTTAACTACTTATCAGTACACATGTTTGCTAAAACACGGGACTGCAAGCAGTCCAATAGCTTGGGGTTTTTCAACCCTAAAAAACACCAGGCCTTGGTTTAACACAGGATTTTTTAAACAACCCCTAAAAAACACGACAGTCACACCTACCACCAAAATATAGGGGGTATTAGGTTTCCAAATGTGATATGGGTTGAGAAGGATTTATACTCAGTCAGTTGTATGTGTAAATAGGCCGCATAGGAGATATGATGCGAGGCAATGTAAATAATACACAATTAAACTTCTAGTCCCCCCAAAAATCTCTCGCATTTTGAATTTGAGGGTTAGCATCTCTAAGCAATGCGAGTGGCCGAAGCCGGATATCGATTTACGATTTTTTGGAATTTGGAGCTAGATCTTGACGTGTCTTTCAAAAGTTTCAAGTTTCAGCCAAGTCATCTTTAACCGTTCTTGTTTTGAGAGGCAGTTACGGTTCGTATTCAACAATTAAGCTCCGCAATAGGGTTGGCTCCGCTATTTTCGACCTTTTTTTCCCATCACTTGGACCGACCAGCCGACTCCTTTTACACTACCCATAATTAAATTTCGGCGAGCAACTTCGCCTTTTCATGACACTAATCAGTCAACAGGCTTATTACCTCAGAAGTGGCTTGTTGTACACTGTATTCATTGATATCTGTTGACTAACGAATAAGAATTATTACTTTAATGTAGCGTTGTCAACCTTAGGGAGGTTGACAACACTACATTAAAATAATATTTCTAATATTCGTCAGTGTGTTTCATTCAACAGAAATGTGAACAAAAGTCAACTGTCTGTTATGGGTCGCTCAAAATGGCTAAAATAACCTCGAGAACTCCCGGACTTAAATGATGGGATATGAAAAGGTTCGAGGTTTTCCGTTTTGTCAAATTTAGTTTTACAGTCCGTTTTTAGAGTAACGGTTTTGAAGTTTTTTGGCCGTACCACTCTTAAGCAGATTTTCTCACTAGATTATATAATAGAGCAAAATTTCCGTCTAATGAGTTCACTTCAAAGCAAAGAAGACTATTCATTCACCTGCTTCAATTTATATCTGGAATTTGAAAGCAATCATTTTCCGGTGGAAAATAAACTTCTGTGCCATTTAAATGTCCCGGGATTCTATTTTTAAGTTAAAATTTTTTGATTTTATCTCCATCCCCTGCAGAACTTATTGGCACCCCCACCATTTATCAATTTTTCAATTTCTGGTATGATCATTAATTAGTCAAAATTTCAAGGTATATATTCTACTGTTAAGTGTCATGTTCAAAATGAATTTTTCCATTTTTGTTCAAATTAAATCTTGAAGAAAAAGAATCTAGAGTTTGGAATTCAATAAACTTATCCACACCTTCGCTGGTCTTTAAAGCTTCATTTTGGCTCACCTGCGGTTTCTCATACCCGGCCTTCCCCTTTTAAGAAATTTCTCCACCCCCTCCCCCTGTTTATTTGGCAACCAAGAGTATTTCAAGGGTACCAAATTTAGCCTTCTGTACTACTGGACTAAAATTTTGTAACTGTATCTAGGGTTGAACTAAGTTTGTTTGATCCAGGAGTTTTGTCCCTAGTTAAAAAAACAGGCACAAGCTACCCACTTTTTGAAATAACCAGGATATTCTAACTCAGTCTAGCACTGTAAGTGGTTAAACCAAACCTCCTTTGATCAATATGATAACAAACACTAAGTAGGGTTTATCTCAAATAAATAGTGGAAACACAACATAAAACTAGAACTTCTTAAACAATACTACCTTTTGTCGAAAAACCAGTTAAAACAAAGTCTACCCCCTCCCCCAAGGGAAAAAGTGCACGACTTGTGTATAATTATCAATCAATCAAAGAAAGTAACACGATCGAAATTCTCGTGCGTACGTGACGGTAATCAGTAATAATAAATCAAGACAAAACTCTCTTCCCAATTCCGGAAAGCTATTACATCGCAACGTTCTCAGTTTAGACATAAAAAACAAACCAACGGTTGCATGAAAAGGTAAAAAAGCTCGCACAGCTATAAAAAGTGAAACACAAAATTTGAGACCCCTCTGAGATTGTTACTAATTGTTTTACTGTTCGTTTATTTCTGCTTTTGATACAAAGGTAGTATAAACGCCACTAACGCTTCAACTGAAACTCTTAACAGAATAACGCTTGGCATGAATGTACAGTATGTTCATAAAATATATATTCCATTTCTTCTTTTTACAGGTTCGTTTGCGAAAAACAGACCAGTGACCCACTTGTCATGTTAGTGCGACCGAACGACAAAAGCATTTGTCGTAAAATCTATTTACAATTTGAGGAAACGGGGGAAATTGACTCGCACACTTGCACTGTCACCAAACTTACGAAGGCTATGAACACGCTTCAAACAAATCACAAATCTTTTCGAGTGCATAACACCTCGGATGGCGGAAAAGAACATCGTTAACTATTGTTGAATTCAAATAACAAAAAATGCACGCCTGATCAATCACGATAACTACAAAATCTTGAGACCAAAGTGCTAGATATAAATACATGCCTATTAAAAAAATTGTATCACGACTTGATTTTTGAGTGGGTCGTTCTACTTCGATTCGATCTTCTTATTGTGTGTTTCGCATCACGGCACTTCTGACAGATAAACGTATCTGGAACGTTGGACTTCCGAATCTTCGCACACGATAAATGGATCCATGTTAGACATTCCGAGCACTCGATCATCGGTCGACCTACAAAACAAAAATGGCAGTTAAGAATGTAAGTTGAACCACCGCTAACTCGTAATTCGCAGTCACTTTACGCCAATTCTTAAAGAAACGGTTCAAACAGTAGTACTTTGGCCACATAAAATAAAGTGGTTGTTTTTGTGGTAAAAATGTTTGACAAGAACATTGCAACATCTTAGGAAAAAACGTTCACCTCGTTACAGAGAGAATCAATTCAAAACATTTAAAAAAACATTCTTACTAAGAAAAAATGTAGGAACACAAAAGTGAAAACTAAAATCAAAACAAACGGTCCATACAGCTACAAAATGTACCCAGGGGAAAAGACAATCAAAAAGACTTGGTTGATGCCTTAAACTAAAAACGGAGAAAAATTTTCAAAAATCAATCGCCACTAAACTAAACTCTTATCGGCACACGATTGCTTAAGGACTGAACTAATAAATTTAAACAGCAGAGGGGCTTCAAACTCTTTAATGAATTTAGCAAAATCGATCAAGGAACGAAGAGAATACGCGTTCACCGATCTCAATTATTTGCGAAGACCGAAGTTTTAATAGGTCCTATTAAAATTACCACTTTACTTGCACTTACATGATGTGGACAATATGTAGTCGTTTTGAACGGTTCTTACAAAAATCAATCATAACTCAAGCCCATAAGCAAATCCATACAATTTCTTATTTTATTTAGAAATATCAGATTAGCATGTCGTTTTATCTTCGTGTCAACACCAGCACCGGAGGCCGAGATTGATAAGAAGAAAATAAATCTACTATACAATATTCACTCTTCTCAGAACTTTACTGATGGGACTGGTTAAATCGGTGGAAAATATGAGTAAAACCTATCGATATAGCGCTAAATTGCTATGTAAAAACTTGATAGTTGTGTCCCGATGACATAAAGAAAGCTAGCAATCCCTAAAAGTAAAACTCTTAGGACATGACACCTCTCTCTTAGCCTCGGTAAAAGCCATTTCAATAAAAAAAAACAAAAACGAAACAATCCTCTCTAAATTCCAAACCTACCAAAGAGGATAAATGGATGTAAACACAAGAACGACCAATCTTGGAAGTCGCAAAGAATACGGCACAGTTGCCCTTCTTACCTGCGAATGGCTTATTACAATAGCACGTTACTTTGTCCCATGACTCATCCCCTGCAAATCAAAACGAGAGAGGATGAGAAACATTTTCCTTTAATATATAAAAGAAGTAACTTACTTTCTAACTTAAAAATTGAAGAAACATCGATTCTAACTACTTTAATTTCGACATTGAAAGAGAAAATCACAAACCCGACTCGTATTCCTCGTCGACATCGTCTAGCAGTCTTTCATCGGTGCTGCTCGGAGAAGGCGAAGAGGCTGTTTCACTGAAAGCCGAGTCTGTACTTGAGGAGCGGCAATCTTCAGTACTTGGGCTTTTATTAGGCTTTCGTAGTTCCTACAGAAGAAACATCGAGTTATATTTCTTTTCAAAGAAATTTTTCATGTAGCCCAACTAACAGCGCCAGAGAAATATGAATTAACTCCGTCAGTAAACACAAACTTGAAACGACCACAAACACAGTTGTGTGGCTCTGTTAAGCGTGGGTTTACTGATTTTAAGAAGGAAAAAGAAAATTTAACACTAGCAATATGAAATGACAGCAGAAATATAAAAAGCAAGCCCAGGGCTTGTCATTTCAACGAACGAAGTTTCAAAATTGCAATCAAACAGCACAACGCCTAACCTCTTGTCTGGCTTCGTAAGCCAAAATCAGACTACAGAATGAGTTGAAATCCTCAAATGTCCTTCTTCTTTTTGCCTCGGGATAAATCTAAACCAAAAAGGAAAACACATTTAAGTAAGACAATGGAACAGAAAGGGAAGATGGCTTTTCTCCTAGTGAATCAGTTGTTTGGCAAAGACCAGTCAACAAATGTATGCTGCTTCAACGAAGCCTTTACAAATGGACATTACGAATACGACGAAATCAATAAAACGAACAAGCCTCACCTCTTTCTTTTCTTCAAGTGTGGTTCTTCTTGCTAACGTGTTCAACAAAAAAGACTAATATTTAGTAATAGTGTGAAGGTTTACAGGTAATCTACGAAACATATTACTCGGAAACACTAAACAACAACGCAACAACTCTGAACATGACCAGATAAAAAACACTGCATGCAAAGAGGGATCGATTTAGAACTTAACTATTTTTACCTTTAGCAGTGGCCGTAGCCATGGCTGATACCATACACTATTTTTTTCCAAAAAATCTTCAAAACCAGCTGAGCTTGCAGTGTTAGTTTGAAGCCACACGCAAAACACAAACTAGAACTTTTTAGCACAAGACACGATTTCTCGATCATCATTCGAGTAGATGTCTCCCATCGTTCCCTGCGACCCGGGAGAGTGATGTCACATGCATAGACATCTCTGATTGGTTAATTTCTTCATTCTTGCTCCGATCACGTGCAAACAAACCATCAACGTGTCATTCATGTTCACCGACTGAATGGAATGATCAGAACTAGAGTTGCTTTGCTCTCAGAATTTCGAATTTAGTTTGTCATAAATTTAGACTTACTTTTGGAAAACTGTAAATTCAGGAATTTACAAAACACGGAGAAAATACAATTGGAATAGACAAATGTATATTAAAGGTTTCCAAAAAATTAAACAAATATTAATGGAGCGAGAACATGGAAAGGCTAGGCTGTCGGTTTGACAATTATAATCGAAAGCAGCACTTTTTCGATATGAAAATATATGAACAAAACATTTATGCAAAAGAACAAGTGGTAGGTTTTAATTTCTGCTTCAATCTAGTTTCATTCGAATATTACTAAGAGCTTTGTGAAAATATGTCAAAAATTTTGCAGAACAAACGAAACGAATCAAATGTTTTTAAAAATTATTTTAAATTCGGTCGACACCATGATTTTAGGTTGTCATGGTTTCAGTCAAAAAAGTACCAAAATCAAGGGTTCATTTGCTTTGCTAGAATATTTACAAAGTTTTAAACCACAGTCAAAAAGTTAGTTGCATTTGATCGAGAGAATATACTGTAAAACTACAAAGATCACTTACAAGAAAAATCTATGATGAATATCACGCTCTAAGTAAAATAAAAGTGACTGTTCTAAATTTCAAGACAATTGCAGCAACAACTCTAAATGTGACGTCACATGGCGTTTCGAAACAGAAAATATTCACATGAAATCAGAAAAGCAAACATACTTTTAGGGTAAGTTTACAAAATTTCTTATTTTTTCTAAACACAACCTCTTGTCTATTGAAAGAAGCTTTTGGGACGATAACTAACAATATATTTTACCTTCCGTGCATCTATTGGTGCCCAACGGCGCTTGGCGTACAACGATAATGGCGAACCTGACTCACCTCTGCTCGGTGTTTGGCTTGCAATATTGAATTTCAATCAGGCGTGAATTTTAATTACACCGTAGACATGTCGCCGAGAATATGAAACTCGAAAGATTTCAATATGGAAAAGCTTATTAAAACACTTGATACAATCTCAGGCTTAAGCGACCTTTGTTAGCTGAAAGACTTCCCCGATAAACGAAATATTTTTACCAAACGCTGACCAACCCACAACTTATTTTAAATACGAGCTTTATACCTGAACAACAGCTGGTTGTTGAAGTAATTTCATAATTTTTCCGTCTAAACTTCTCATTCTGGCGTGTTACCAGTCCGTTCTTGCTAGGTTCTTGAAGTCTTTGACGTTTCCTGATCGCTCTCTGGACTTTCTGACATCGCTTCACGACAGATCTGCTCGGTTATAAATTCCTTACATCGCGAAAAGCGAATTTATATGGGAACCATTAAAATGCAAGAAGAAGGAAAGACTTCACGCCCAAGCAGCTGCAACCACCATTACGTTAATTATGTGATTCGCGCCAAGATCCCGACTGGTAGAGGGCAATCGACCAATGACACCGGTCGACCTTTGTTTTCAGGTAGCAATTTATGTCAATATCATTGTCAGGTCTATTTTTATTTATGCTGCTTTTGCACTCGCACTGCATTGTGGGTTTTTACAAGGACCGGACAGCCAGCCCCACACCAACATTTTAGGTTTTAGAAAATTAAAAAAAAAATTAAAACAATTTCAGATATAGAGTTACCACGAGTCTGCCAAGATTGAACCTAAATTAATAGTCAACAGATAGCCGTCTCTAGGCTTAAGCCTAAATGAAGGTGAAGCTAAGTAAAAAAATAACCTGTTAGCCTTTTTGTTCGCTATTGACCAACAAACATGGATCTAACCAAAAGTCTGGTAAGGGGTTTCGTTAAAATAATTATTCCCTACTAGCTTTAAGGTACGGCCACGGTGCAACACTGTATGCAACATTTCTTCCAAAGTTCCATTGTGTGCAATGTTGCATCGTGAGCCGTATCTTTATAAAATGCAAGAGCGGCTGCCTTTTCTTATAGACAGAGAAGTGTAAAAGTCGACAGTAATACAGTTGAGTGTGTGTGCGTGAACTGAGGTCCCCGAGTCCGATTCCCCGCACCTCGCCGAAAGTTGAACAATTTTGTTGCTTTTTTTGTTGGAAGTGTCTATATGGCCGGCAGCCGGCCAAGGAATTGAAAATACTAAATGGCGGGCAGTCTATTCTTTTTTCAATAATTCAAGACTTGTACGAGTGTTGATCAATTGAAAGTCTCTAATATCTATCATGAATGACTAAGAGCTTTTGTTGACTACGGTATGATTTCCTTTCAACCTTTTGTCTTTCCTCGGTATAGAGTAGCGATGATTTGTTCGACGACACTTAGAAAATTCTTGGCTAACTGCCGGCAGTTGGTAAATGTTTTCCCCGTTACTCAAGAAATCAACAAAACATTTGTTGACTGGTCTTTGCCAAACAACTGATTCACTAGGAATCAGTATAGCACTCTACACGCGTTTCACAAAGGCTGACTCGTTTTTTTGAGGCATACAAAATAACAGCATCTTTTGAAAGCATTGCGTGAAGATTACCGTTTCTTATCAAGAAAAAGCTGAATGTAGAAAAGCTGCTTTATGAGCAGAACCAGTTTCTTGTTCACGATTGAAAAAAAAATCACCATAAGGCATAACGGATCAGTGTTTTTGGTTTATTTCTTAGAATGAATAAAAACGTATTTCAGTTATTGCCATCTTTTTAATACGAGATTGTAAAAACTAAATTACTACATTTTGTCAATGGATAGCTAATTACAAAAGTTAGTTGTTCCTCTATAAAGGGGGAAGGGCCGCTATTGCTAGCTGTCATTCGGTGAGTCTGGTGTCTTTAAAGACAGTAAAGACCGTGCCAAACTCCAGCCTTTTCGGACGCTTGGCATGGTCTAGATCAACATCAAATGTACATGAGGATGAGCCAAGGAAAAAAGCCTCTTTTGACCAATGCTGCCTCTAGCATACGTGTGGAGAAGCCTCGGTGCACTCGTTCTTTTTTTTCTTCCATCATTTCCTTTTTTCTTTTTTTTTGCCGTATTAGTCATTGTTGAGCGGAACTTTTCGGATAGTGGAGGGGGGGGGTGCACCCTGTGCACCCCTTGCGTACGCGCCTGCTTATATATATTACAGAATGTAACACTTTTCGCTATAAAAAACGTTTCTTATAAATATAGATTGCTAGGCGTGGAATACCTAAATGTGTACACTTACACTAAAAAGAAAAAAATTGAAATGAAAATATAAATTTTTTAAGACACAAAACTTAAAATAAGTCTAACAAATGTTAAATAATAACTAAATAAGTCAAGCATGCTAAGAGCTGTATTTAGTAAGAAAAATTGTTTGACCTTTTTACCAAGTGTCTATGACAAAATATTTTGTTATCTCTTGTGTTGTGAAATTTTACGTCTAAATCTTTTATGTTTCTCGAGAATAAAACATTCAATGTTTTCAAGGGATGTCACTGCATGCAAAGGCAAATTTTCATTTTTTTTCGATCTGCTGCAAGTCCATAACCTTTGGATGAATTTGAGCCAAACTTGGACTGATATTTTATCTCATGGTTTTCTTCAGAGTAGTTATAAATTTTCATTGTCATGGTAACAACTGGGTTCCTGGCTCCAAATGAGAATTTCTGAAATATGGAGTCAAATCAGATGTTATGCAAAATATTACAACATAATTTCTATTCTTCTTGACATGTAAAGAGAAAACAAAGATTTGTCTTAACTGCCTTGTACATAATGCTCTTTAAATAGCAGAAAATTTGTTTTTTTTTTATAAACAGGGGCCAAGACACATCCAAGTTTGGCACAAATCCAAAAGTAATGGACTGGCAGCAGATTTCAAAAAACTGAAAATTGCCTGTACATGCAGACTAATTTCATCACTCAAAAACATTAACTGTCAAGTATCGATCCAAGCAATGGAATGCAGAAAGATACTAATTGCGATTAATTCTATTATTAAACTGTTGATCTGATTGGCTAAGCTTTAAAAATGGACAATATCTTCATAAGTGAGTTGATTAATGTTTTTCTTTCCAGTTCACTCTACCATTCCTTTCTAGTTGAAAACTTCTGTTTTCAAATTAAAGAAAAATTCTACGTGGGGAAGGCATTGAAAATTAAAAGGTTTTCTTAGCTTTTGTTTTGGAGTTCTATGATTGGCTTAATTATTGTAGCACAAAAAAAACATTGCTTTTAAATAGAGTTTCACTGCTTTTTACTTTAAAACTATGTTGTATAAAGGTTGATGTATTATCAGTATAAAAATTTAAACATTCTGGTGTGGGAAAAGCAAAATTCCACACAACAATGGGAAGTTCCGTAGTTCTTACACAGACCATTACTTAATATCTCAAGGTTAGACAAAATGTTTTCACCCTTAGGCCATATTTAGGAAGGTCTTTTCACTGGGATAAAAAACATTTCATGTCATAGACACTTTAAATCCTTTAGTGTTAAGATTCTGAGTTTTGGAGGTAGTTTCTCCAAAATGTTAACTGCCATACAAGGTATTGACTGTTTCCCCACATTAGTTCTAAATCATGTCTATACAAATTGTTTTTCAAGCTAGTCAAGACTTATTGCCTCCTTGATGAATAGGAAAAACTTGTTAAATATGGGAAGCAGCTTTTGCTTATGCCGATTATGAACAAATTTTAAATCTTGTAGTTCATAATGCTATTAATGGTCAGGATATCTAGAATGCTTGTTGACATTGGCAGTACACTTTAATTCTCTGGTTGCAAAAAATATTTTCCTTTCAATATTGTTTTGCATGGTTTGCAATTTACATATGTGTGACTTATATGTACTCCCCCAAACAATAATGGCATAAGTATATAGGGATAAACTAAGTTATAATATATTTGCCTTTGTTGCATGGGGGTAAGATTGTGTCTAAGATGCCAGTATTCCTTGAGATCTGAGAACAAGTAAAAGAAATAATTTTGCGGTATTTCCAGTTTATTTAGCATTTATTAAGGACTATCACTAGTTGATTGTTGAATGGTCATTTGGCCCAGGGGACTTAGAGGATGCTAGTCTGGTCTTGCCGGCTCTGCTGTGTTGTAGCATGGGGACCCGGCTAGAAAGATTGAGGCACTTGATGATATTAATTACTTCTTACTCAAACAATGACAGTGAGACCCTCAGCTCACCCATAAAGTTCCTCTACCTGGCTCCCAAGAGTAGACATAATGTGTAGATTCTTCTGATTCTAAAAATTTTTATTAATTAATATTATTGAAAACTTTAATTACTATACATTTTAACACATTGCTTCTCAATCATTGGTACTTAACTCCTGAATAAGCATACAGGGCAAAAAAGTAGTATAGGGCAGCAAAAACCTAATAGTAGTATATGGCAGAATAATAGTACAGGGTGAAAATAAAAATTATCTTGAATGGTCAACAGCAGTATAGGGTGGAATAATAATAAAGGGTGAAAATATATTTTGAAATGTCAATAATTTAGTACAGCTGGGTAATATAGTAGTATAAAATGGAATGTTCCAAACACAAATTTTATGTTTGTTCAGAAAAAATACATAATTAAATCAATATCTTTAGAGAGTAACTTGCCCAGACGGATGAAAGTGACAAAATCGCTGGATTTTATCAGTCAGACAGACCCAATAAGGTTCTAATAGGATGGAAACAGCCAAAAATTTATAATTATACAGACCCAATTACAGCCAGTATAGGGTGGAAACTTTGCTCAGAAAAAATAAATGTTCATGTATATTTATTCAGGAGTTAAGATTAATGTTCAAGGCATAAGTCTTCAAAAATACTCAAGGGGTTATGGGGCAAGCTAAATTACATCAAGATTTCTTGCCATCATAATCTTAAAATGCCAAAGAGAATTTACAAGCTGTTCTGTAACTGATGCCACAAAAAATTAAAGTTTTGTTCAGCGAATTGCAGTATTAAATATATCGTGTAGGCAACAATTTAGTGTTTGTTTATGCAAAAAGAAAATCTGATTTTCCATATGACTGCAAGTTAGATCTGCATTCATTCGAAATTGATGGGTATCTTAGTAATTTTTTTTCTGACCTGATAAATTCTGACTTTGAACACAACCTACATCACTAATATGGCTACATGCTTTAATTTTATTTGAAGCTATTTTTGTTTATACATAAAGTATTACAGGCTAGTAAGTAACTTCATGTTAATTCCTAGTGGTTGATTTCTTCTTCCCAAGGATAGTGCAAAAGAATGGTTTACCATCCAAACACATACTCCATCGTCTTGGAGAGGATATTTGTGTTCTTTTGAGGAGTTCGTCCATCTTCAGGGACAACCTAATTTATGTTCATATAAAAAAAGTTTAAGGGTTTAATCACAGAGCTACTGCACAACTCTCATAGTATAACAACCACGGTTACCGCAGTCTACATAGTGTTTATTCTGGCAAAGTTAACATAGAGTTGGGCAAAGATGCTGACTTTTTCAAACTCTTTCTATTACCAATATTATTATTGTTGTTGTTATTTTCATTATTTTTATTATCATTGTTATTACTATTATTACTATATTACTATTACAACATTCACACTGAGAATGAGGAATTAGAAAATTCACGACTTTAATTTTCCATGACATTTTCATGATTACATACCATTTTCCTTGGGCCAGTGATATTAAAAAACCAAAGAATCCACTCCAATAAAACAGAACCATTTCACTTTAATTCAACTTTAAATGCAAAATGTGTACCAGCATTTTCTCAGAAGACTTTCACTCAATAATATTGAAATGATTTTTTCACCAAAACCCATGGAAAAAAATTATCTAATATCCACAACCTTTGCCATTTTTCTCAAAATCTGTGACTTTTCCAGGACTTGAAAATGCATTATTTGTTGCCTGATAAGCAGAAATGAGAGGGAGCATAGGTTTCTTACTGGAGAAGGGTTGGGAACAGTTGTGATAAGGGGTTGGGGTTGATGCTGTAAGTATGAATCTGATTGTCTCAATAATATTTATTGTTCACCTTATCTGGTGGACACTACTGACTGGCAGTGCCTGATAAGCAGAAGTGAGAGGGCGAACGGGTGTCTTACTGGAGGTTGATGGGGTTGGTTGTACTAAGGGGTCAGGGGAGGGGGTAGAAGCTGTTTATCAATCAGATTGTCTCAATAATATTTATTGTTCACCTTACCTGGTGGACACTAC
>JAOBRD020580664.1:0-16039 GCA_027575215.2 Hydrozoanthus sils
GGTTTATAAGAGTGAAAATTAACTGAGGTGATTAAGATGCTGCTTGACTTTTAGTTTAAAACTAGCGAGAGACTGATCAAGATACCTGGCTGTGTCAATTTTTTCGTAACTTGCTTCACTTTTGGGGTCTGGTTGTTGAGTACTCTTGGAAAAGGTTCCTCCATTCCGTGACCTCAAGTCAACCCTTCCTAACAGTCTAACACCTGAAGTCCCCACCGGTGAGCCCTTGTTTGGAGGTGAAGGAATCTGCCTCATTACTTGCTGAGTAACCTTTCCTCCAACATTAATTGCAGGAAGAGTTGTGGATGCCATCTTTAGACTTTTTAAGTATATAGATCTAGCCTTGGTACAGTTTATTTCTTCTCAGCTGCAAATGGTGGTATGTTTGAAATTACTGTTTACAAATACAAGGCATTTATATTGGCTATTGACACTCACTTCTCTTGAGTTGCACTTGCCCATCGTTTTCTCCCAAATTACTTTTATTAATTACTTCTTAGTTTGATAAATTGGTTTAACAAACTTTAGGGTAGTACACGGTTTGATTGTAAACCTGAAACAGAATCACCACATTACTGATCGACAAGACGTGTCTAGAAATGGTTTCTTCAGAAAATCCCGCTAGAAATATCAGTAAAAATGGGATCGTTGTACAAGGGATAACATAAAAGTTTGAATATTGGGAAACTATTACATTATCATAATGCTAGACGAATGTTATCAGTAATGCAGTAAATGAACACCGTACGTATACGCGTGTCTATTTACATTGATTTAGAGACAAGACATCAAACGAATCACCGTCCAAACAAGAAAAGGAAAAAAATCAAAGTTCTAGGCCCTGAAAAACTTTACATACAATTAAACCTACCTATATTTGTGAAGTGAACCGTCTGCAACTACGTTTTTCTCTTTTTTATACTCCATTTCTCGCCGTTGTCAGTATTTATCGCAGAAGCCATTTTGGCTGCAAGGTTTCGTGTGACGTCACTACCTAGTAACAAGACACAACAATTCCCAGGCTCTTTTGTCAAGTTCGTAAAGTCGAAGCTTTTTCGGGTTTAAAGTCGAAAATTGCCGATTAGTTTTCGACTTGTTATTGAGAAACTGGTCAGAACGCAGAGGCTTATGGGATTTGTTTCCAACGGTCCAAAAATAGCAAACTGTGAGGTGACGCAATACATCGTACGATTCTAACTCGAGTTTTGATTGGTCAAAGTTCAGTGAGGCCATGGAAGCCAAAATGGCCGGCCTTTCGAATGAGAGCTGGTCGACTTTATTGAATGATCCAAAGCCCGACATAGGGCAAAATTCCGATCAAGAAACGAACATGAATGATTATACGATGGAAGATCTTTCTGGTGAGTAGTTTTGTGTGATTTTCTGTTGTTCTTTTGGCAAAAAATAGGCGTGTGTTGGTGACGTTATCTTGGGCTCGCGGCAAGGTTGTTGGAACGACGCGCGCTTTCGTATTAGTGTAACACATTTGTTTCTACAAACAGTATAAATCCGCTGTATTTTGAAAATACTAAATCGCTAGGTTACAACTGCTTGATCTAGCAAGTTTATTAACTCCTTACTCAAAAGGATGAAAAACAATCGACAAGTTACTTTGAATTGAACAATAGGACAAACTCATTACACATCTGTTTCCTACATATCGGGGTTTTCGTACGTCTTTTTGTTCATTTTCTTCTGTCATTTCAAACGTTTATGTTGCTTTTTCCATTTTCATCATCTTTTTTTCTTTGTTAAAGCAGCAATATATTGTAATTTACTTTTCTTGCAAAATTTCGAATTTTCGTTGATCTGTCATTGCACATTTATTGTCTCATCACGTTTTGGTCACGCATTTCCTTACATGTCTTTGTTCGGACTTCCTCATATTTCCTCAACCTCGTCTAATAAGTATTGTGATAAGTTAAGAATAGGGCTTTAATGTTTTAAATAACCTTAATTTCTCTTTAATTTTATTATAAAGCGTTATGTACCTTTAGCCAATACTATGAACAGATGTGCACTAGACACAATACATCCCTTTTATCTCATTGACTTTCTCATTCAGTCGAACATGAAGTTATTAAGTTCTTGCCAATTTTCATCCAGGGGATCCAATATCTTTGTCAATGCCTTTTATGGCTATAAACTTATTCAGTAGAAATAAGAAGAAACGCTATGAACTTTCTTTGCAAACGAACTCACCAGTTGGGGATTCCCTGTTGATACATTATTATTATTAGATCTATCAGTCTTACGTGGTGTTGGTCTTGACGTATTAAAAGTCGCTTTTTTACCGAAATTTTTATCAGGGTGTTAATCACAAATACGTTCTAAATTGAACATTATTATTATTGCCAGTACATTGTTGCCAGATAGCTTGTTTTGCCAAGTATGAATGTGTCTTTGTGTGTTTTCTTTCTTAAATATAGCACTACTATAGTTTTGATGTTTCAAATTAAAGACACCATGCCTTTTCTAATCATTTTTATTTAGTCTGTCATTTGGCATTTTTGGTTTGTCAGATCACTTAACGTAAAATTTATTTATAAATTTAGTATGCTTGTGTATAATTAAATACGAAAGACTGGTTCAAGTTCTAGAATAGTGATTTTTACTAAATCAAATTGCATAGATTAATTTTATGAAAAATCTGGCAAACACAAAGAAGGCAAGTAAGGGGAATTGTTTTGGCAGCTGTTTAGTGCATCAATTGGCTACGGACTTGAAATTTGCATTTTCAGGAAATATCTTTCCTTGCCAATGATCCAAATTTAGAATAGAAAGTGAAAAACTTATTTCAGTGGTTTCTGTTGACTGATTTTCAGCCAGTCTTGTCAAGGTTAACCCAGGTTGTTATTGTTGGATAGTTATTACTATATATCTTTCGCTCTTTTGATATACC
Organism: Hydrozoanthus sils; assembly: GCA_027575215.2. NCBI lineage: Eukaryota > Metazoa > Cnidaria > Anthozoa > Zoantharia > Hydrozoanthidae > Hydrozoanthus > Hydrozoanthus sils. The sequence goes on from JAOBRD020580664.1 coordinate 2,903, forward strand.
GTAAAACATTAAACTGCACACTTAAGAATTAGAAAAATAATTGATAAGTTATTTTTTTTAATTAAACTTTTCTGTAGGACAAGTACATCACATAATTATCTGCTTCAACCCTTCTCATTTTTGTCACTTCAATATTTATATAGCTCTCGCCAAAGAAGGTCCGAGTCGAGATAAATTAATATAAATTATAAATCATGAATATTAATTTATTGTTTCATAGAAGAACATTTGGAGAACTTTAGAAACTCAGTGTACATATTTTTTATACTGAGCTTTTGACCAGATCAGTGTTGAGCCTTGATCACAGTGAGAAATATTTTGTTTTATCATTGGCTCAAGAGCCCAAATTTGAAAAACCATTAACATAGCATGAAATTGAAGGGCCTAGTTCAAAAACAATGCAAGTGACTCCATATGAAATGCTTAAGTCTCCCAAGGGTTATGAAGACACGATATGGATTTAATGCATGGAAGGTTGAGAACCTAGTCAAAAGTAATGTCACTTACATTGTTTTACACTAGACCCTTCAATTTCTAAGACCTAGTTCTTAAGTAAAGTTTAATCTAGACAGACAATTTTAATTTATATTAAATTCATTGAATAGTCGACCCAAATTTAGACCACAAGACATCTAATTAGACCAGCCCAAGTGGACACTTCTATGATTTGACTAAATGTCTGAAATGAGATGTTGTAAAGATGATTGATCAGTCTTTGAAAGATGGATAAAGTGTCTTTGGTGCATTCAATTTCTTTGGGCAAAGTTAATTCACTTTATATGTTGTATGATTGTAGGATTTTATTGCATGGAGAACTTTGAAAAAAATTTGTTGACATTAAATGTGCAATCATACAATATACGAACAGATGCTAAGGCAAGCTGTTGTTTCTTTCATACATTATTCTAATCATTAAAACATTAGCATTACTTGCATTGATTTTCCAATTTACTCATTTGGTTATCCCATGTACATGCCACCAAAAATTTAGAAATTAAACTGACTAACAATAATTATAGTATGTAACCAGCAGCTGTTCTGATCTTTTTGTCCACTCATTCATGCAGTTCTAAGTGCTTTGCTTAAGTTCAAAATTTAATTTTTTATGTCTGATTGTGTTTATAGATATTGTTCAGTATTTGTGTCAAGATGAGCAGCCTGAGGCCATGATCAGCCCAAATACTTTCCCCTTTGAAAATGTCAGTGTGAAGACAGAGCCAGTTGATAACCTTTCACCCCCAACCACTCCACCAGACCATCTTGAAGCAGATGATGAGACTTCAAAATACATTAGTGATTATATTTTGCGTGACTTACAACAACAAGATGAAGTGCAGTCCATCTTGAAGACATTTCCACAACAACAAGAACAATTTGAGCAGCCTCTTTTTGCCCCCAACCAGCCTCTGTCTCCATCCCTCTCAGTCTCATCTAAACAACCCCTATCACCCCCCTTGTCGATGTCTCCCCAGCAACCTTTATCACCAATTCAGCCTGTGTCACCCAACCAACCTGTTACCTCAAGTGAAGGTCTTGTAGCACACCAGCAAAAACAAATGGTTTCAAATCAGAACCAGCAACTGCAGCAGTTGCAGTTACAAAAACTACTTATGAAACATGAGCTATCTCAGGTACAAGTAAAAACAGAACAGCAACCACAACTGCAGCAACAGCAGGAAGATGTCTCACTAGAACAGCTGTTAGCACAACCGATTAAGAGCAATGATCAGATTCTTAAGCTTTTGCAAGCACAGCAACTACAGGTATTGTGTATTGGTCTTGCTGCTTGACATGTTTTTAAATTGAAAATACTAAACTTTCATAAGAAGCAGGCTTCTCAATATTATGCGTGCAATCGCACGCGCAGGCATCCATATACGCACAGAACAACTAATGCGATCAATCACATGCACAAACTTGTGTTACATACAAATACAAAAGTGCGTGCGAATATGTAGGTGTTCATTCAAGTTAGCTATAGACTACAGTCACAGATTTTGTCTTTTTTCTTTCATCAGCTTGTCAAGCACAGATGATCAGTGAAAATTGCAAAACACTATATATACTAAACAGTCCAAAAATATGATCAGACATGTATAGATATGAGTTTTGATGTATAATAAACTGTAAATAGCCAGTATTGATGTTTAGAACATTAAAATTTGTCAGCTCAAGTTTATTAACTATAGTTAATGATTTTGTGCATTCAATTAACAGAGTTGCAGTACAGATATAGTTTTAATAGTGCAAATTTGATTGTTTATTATCATTGCATGCATCACACGCACAGTACAATTTATGCGTATGTTTGAGTGCACGTGTACGATTTTCATATTGAGAGGCGTGAAGAAGGTGAAATATGGTGGAACAGAAGAGAGTACTTATTCTTGAAAATACTTTTTTGTTGACAGTAACTGACATCTTGATATTTTTATCAGTAAACATATGCTCTGGAAAGTTGCATTGATAAAATGATGCATGAATTGTAATTAGATTTACTGTTAAGGTTATGGAGGGATGCATGAGCTCATTAACTGGATTTTTTACTTACTGTCACTGTTAATTTGCTCGCATACTGTATAATATGTTGATTCTGTGTATTTCAAGTCAAGCCCCATTTTTGGATACAAAATTAAATATTTATTGATACTTTACCTATTATTATTTTTTGCCATGTATAAGTCTAGGTCAGTTTTTTATTCCAATTTTCAATGTCTCAAAACCTCAAATTATACATTTAAGCAATTAAGGTAGAGTCTTGTCATGATTGAAATAATTGTTTTAATCACTATAGATTAGAAAAATAACTATAGTTTGTTCTTTGAAGCAGCAGTGGATGTAATTTGTTTTTAGATTGTTTTAAATGTTATTAGCTATTACTGCTCATCAAACAACTCAAGTACTCCTTTTTAAGTTAAGGAAACTTCAATGTTTTTCAAAATAGGTACAACAACAGCAAAAAGAACAACAACAACAAAAGTTGAAGCAACAGCAACAGCAGCAGCAGCAACAGCTCTTGGCAACTCAACAGCTACTCCAGTTGCTGTTGCAGCAATCCCAAAATACACTTGTAATACAGAACCCGCAGTCAGCACCAGCAACTGTGACGCAAGCTATAAATGTACCAGTTCAGCAGTTAACGGTGAGCACCGCTGTACCATCAGTTCAACCTGTGCAACAAGTACAGTCACCAGTGTCGATGACTGCTTCATCACCACTATCATCAAATCCTTCATCCCCGCAGCAGTTATCATCTCCTTCCTCACCAGTCTCCCCCTCTCAGGTGCAATCTGTCGCGCAGACAAAACAGCAACAACAGCAGGTACAACAGGTATTTAAACATTTTGTTTGAACTCATGAATGCAGCTACTTTGTTGAGTTGTTTGTTGGACTAAATAGTTTTTTCTTGAAATAAAATTTTTTGGACTAGTCTACTATTTCCAGGGACAGCTTGTATGAAACCATTTTTAGAAAACCCATGGCCATTCGCTGACTTGTGCAAAAGCCTAAAATTGTTTTAAGTTGCAGTGTTACAATCAAACATGGTTTATTTCAAGTGCTGAACAGTTATGAGTTTGTCCAACTAAGTGATTCAGCTTACATAGTAGTTATGTACAGAAAAAGAATTAAAAGATTAAATGAAAATAATGACTCCTGGTTTTTGAATGTACATGTATATCGATCATAACCATTACTTTGAGTTAAAATTGGTGCTATAGTTAGTACAATAAGCAGTGTACATATCTGCCATGTCTTTTGATAAAGGTGTTGTTGTGTGCTTGTTTCAGTGTCATGGACAGATTATTCAGCAGTTTGTTATCTCTGATGTTTAACTAGATGTAAATGGGTTTTTTTGTGTTTGTCTGTCTCTGCAAATACCCAAATCATAGAATAAATCATAAGACTGTTAAAACATATTTATCATCATAGAAATACTAAGCTCAGTAGGCCAGCATATATCTACCTGTACGCCCACCAAGATCCATCAGTAGATTACATATCAATAATTTAAGAAGTTAAAGGGTCTAGTGCAAAAATGATGTATGTGACTTTTGATGAAGTTGTGGTTAACTCTCAGATAGATTATTGGCCTATTATCTATTTATAATCATTCCATTTCTAAAGGGATAGTTTAGCACTTTATGTGAAGACCCTTATGTTATTTTTGCACTGGACCCTTCAATTATTGCATTTATAACTCCTGCCCAAAAAAAGCCAGCTTTTGGAAATTTCATCACTTGGAACCTAATATGTCTGATATTTCTTTATAGGTTGTTTTGCAGCCACAGGTAATAAAAACAGAGTCAGGCATGGTTGCGACTCTTGACTTAGCCAACCCACAGATCCAGGCAAGCTTAGGGCAGAACAAGACCAGCACCTCAGTAATTACGGTGCCAATCGTGCTTGACAACAAAGTCCCCATAAGCCGCATCACAAAGCAAGGTCCAGTCCCACCAAAGTCAGAGAAACGCTCTGCACATAATGCTATAGAAAAGCGGTACAGAACTAGCATAAATGACAAGATTTTAGAACTCAAAGAGCTTGTGTGTGGTACAGAATCAAAGGTATTGCTGAGTGCCATTTTTGATCTAGATATAGCTTGCAAGGAAATCAGCTCTTTCAGCCCAAACACAATAAAATATTGTATAGGTAAATTCCCCTTGGAACTTGAACCCAATTACTTTCTATTTCAACAAGTTTGGCAGAAGTTTGCTTTTCATCTTTGAAAAGTTGCTTTGTTTAAACTATTCCTCTTTTCCATTACCAGATGTCTTATTTTGTACATGCATTAGTTATGTTTAGAGATGTTGGATGTCAAGGTTAACTCAGCTCAAAGGGTAGCCCTAGACTGAGATATTCAGAAAGAACTTGCCCTTTTTATCAGATGGTGTGTTTTAGACTAAATATTACAGTCACTGTATTGAAGGAAAGCTAGTTATATTCCTTTTAAAACAAAATAATGGACTACTATACAACAGGCCGAGTTAGCTTTAGATACAGTAGTCCAAAAACACTTATAATTCTTCAGTTTTTTAAACAATGAGCCATAAGATAGATTATTTTAATACAAATTTTGTTGTTTACAATGGTCCATGTTATTTTAATTACAAGTGTATCTTGAAAACTTATTTTGGTGGATTTTGTTATTAATGTCGATACCAATAAAGGTTATGTAGGGACTTTTTGAGGACTTGAAAAATATAAAAAAAGCTCCCACAAAATCCAATTGTTTACCCAAGTTCTCATTTCAGCACTTAGCTCTTACCTTTATACCTGTCATAACAAGAATGCTAGCAATTATAGAGATTTCTGTATTATTCAAACCATTTTTATTATAATAGTTGTAGATTAATTAACTCTACTTAAAATAACCATGTTTGTAAACAATTAAAATTAAAAAGGTAGAAATCATGTTTTTATAAATAGCTTCTAAGAATATTTCTTGCTTCACATAGATGCACAAGGCTGGTATATTGAAAAAGGCAATTGATTATGTGAGGCATCTTCAGGCACAAAATTCTCGCTTGAAACAAGAAAACATGGCTTTAAAAATGGCTCAACAACAGAGAGGTATGTGATGTTTGTTATTAAAAGTAAATAGTAAAACAAAAAACAACAACAATGCTAGTTACTTCGAGTTTGCAAGCTCTAAAGGCGTGAGTACGCCTATTAAAAATGAATAAACTTAAAGTTGAGCTTTGATTCCCTGTACTTTTCAATCTACTAGGACCATGCACCATCTAATGTATGAGTGTTTCAGTTTATGCTAGAAAAAAAATTATTGCCAAGAAAATCTCTTCAGTTAGTAAATAGGACCTTTAAAATGCTGTAATGGAAGAATACCTTAGTTTCAATGGCAGGGAAGTTGAGAAGTTACTGTAATTTCTGGGCGATTACCTGCGGGTAATACGTTAAATTTTCTATATGTTTAGATGTTACTGCGGGTAATATGGAGATGCAGGTTGTGCGATAATTTCTAAATTATTTGGTATGTATTTAACTCATCCAGTAAATTGGATGAACATTAAAATAATTTTTTGTTGTTTACACTGTTCATGCCAACTTCACAACTTCATGTGTTTCCACCTTCTAAAGGCATCTGATGCATGATCATGCCTAAACTTTTCGATTCATTTCATTCATGATGCAGCATAATTAGAAAAGTGATTTCCAGCACGTGTGTAAATGAAATACTTACAAGAATATCAGTGAACTAGTCCAGTACAGTCATGAGTAAGAGAGTATGATTATTCCTCTTTCAGCGATTTCTAAGACCTTGTAAGCTTGCCCTAAATAAATATCTCACAAATCTGCTCAATTTGACCCCACCCAGCACTTGCCTCAGCCTCTCTTCAACCTAAAAAAGCGCAGAATGATTGCGATAGCACGATACAATGCTAAAATGCAGCCAAGTGAAATCGAAAACTTCACTAAATTGGATACAAAAATTGTCCTAAAAGTGAGGAGATTGTGGATAGATAGAGGAGTACTTTTTACTGGGCTACCTGTGGTAAGCCCAGTCTTAATCTCCAACTTTTTTTCCTTGGTCGATGTCATGGCCATGGTCATGGTCATCATCATCGTCGTCGACCAGACAAATTTTTATTTCATTATTTTTTCCTTGTGGCCCCAGCTCAAGCACATTTTTGGACTCTGGACTCACAAGATTCAATTCTTGCTCAATCGTGGTGAGGGAAAAAGACAGAAATTTTAGATTGTTGAGAAAAAATATAATTCTTACGCTCAAATCATTTACAAACGCACACTCTATTTAGTGGTTGACTGACACTAAAAGATGGTCATGAGCGTACATGAACGGCTCGTTTCGCAGACTCAAAGAAAATGTTGAAGCAAACAAATGAGATACTAAATGAGAAACTAACAAAGCAACTAAATGAACTTGCTTCTAAATATGGGAATCCCAAATCACCGAGTTTAGAATCGATTTCAGGTTACAAGTGATCAAACCAACTTATGATCGCCATTTTTGATTTGGAAGAAATATTTCAGCGGCCCAACAAGCAAGTATTTTTTATACATTTATATGGTTGTTTTATTAAAAATTGCTTTTCTTCAATTTTGTTTAAATCAATATAAGTCGAGTTGTAGTTGTTGAAATATCAGTTTAGTTGTGTTAATGTTACTGAGAAAACCAGCTGAGATTTATTACATTGATCAGTATCAGTGAAAACAAAACACAACAAGAGGTTATGCCATTACCTGACTCGGGCAATTACTACCGTATAATCAAAGATTTTGAAGTACATTGAAGTTGAGAATATTCTATCTCACTTATCCTCCATTTGGGGTGAGAGTATGAAAATCGCCAGCAACTAGTCTGAACTAGTACATTTATATTTTGATATATGAGATTGTTCATATCATGTTTATCTGCTTATAACATTTCTTATTTCTGCTAAGATGAGGTTGTCTTTTCTTGAAAGAAAAAAAAAGGAAATAGAAAAATAACATAAATTGTCTCAAGGGATAACGAAAAAAAAAGGATGACAAATACCACTCAAGTCCGCTTTTAAAGTAAATGCCCTAACCACTAAGCTATGATCTTGTTGCCTCATTCAACATGAAAAAAAAAATCAACTACCTGCTTTTGCCCAAGTAAAATGCATCTGAGACCTCGTTTTAAATTACATTGGATGCACTTAAAGTTAAAAAAATATAAAAGATAACTTTCTTTGTTTTATAAGATTTTCTTTAGCTGCAAAGAAAACAATCAGTATACCTAGTGAGGTCAGAATTGAACTCATGACAGCAAAAAGCTTGCACTTTGAAAAAGTTTTTGCGAGTCTCACTAGCTGACAGTGAAGCGGCATCAGATAAATCAGTGGGATACTTTAGAGATAGCAGTGATATACTATGTAAACAATCACATTCATTTGATGTATCTGAAAATGAAGTACGAACAAGGGCTCCTTGACAAGCAGGTAGCCCAGTGAATGCCTTTATGGCATCAAGTTCCATTGAATTGGCAGCTTAATAATGTGGAAATTTTATGCTTTTTACATGGAATTGTGAGGAGAGCCTTTTAAAGCATTTTTAAATCTCGAACTCTTTCACATATGTTCTTTTGTTTTCGAGTGCAGGTTATCTACTAGTGTGGGTAATCTGCTTAATATTTATTTTTCTTTTTGTGGCCAAAATGAGTGGTGTGGGTAATCTGCTGTACGGTAATTGCCCAGAAAATATGGTAATATTATTAATGTGCATAATGATGTGATCTTGCATTTAATGAATTCATTATATATTTGTATAGTGGAGGGCCTTCCACCATCCTGAGTTCCTCAGTTCGATCCTTTTTCTGGTCAGGGGTTGAATATTTGGGTGACCTTTCCAACTTGGCACTCTATTAATCAACATAAATGGACTGTTTTCTCAATGTGTATACAAAATTATATGTATAATAAACTAGTCTGCTGCAGGGTCCCCGCGGTCCGTGAAAAACCTGGAAAGTCAGGGAATTTGAAAACTTTTTCCAGGGTCATTGAATGTCAGTGAATTTTGCAAAAAGTCATTAAAAGTCAGGGTTTTACTAAATAAAGCTGGTTTTAGACAGTTTGTGCCGTGTAAACCTGGAAAGTCATTGAAAATTATTTGTCTTGGTCAGTGAAAATCCTGGAAAATGTTTCAAAAAAGTCATGGAATTTTTATGCCAATACTGAGGGGGGACCCTGTGCTGGGGTAAACTGATCTTTATTAACTCCTTTGAGCATACTCACATGGAAATGGCAAAATTGAAAATGCACCACCTTTATCAATCAATACAATATATCCTTTGTTAATTGTTGTTGTACTCTTTTCCAGACACAATCGACAGTCTTTTAAAAAAGCAGCAAGAATGTGCTGCTGAGAGGAGAGTCAATGATAATCAGATGGCAGACAAACAAACAGTGACCCCCCCGACTCCTGACTCCTCACCAAAGCATTCCCCAGAGCCAACCTCCCCCGAAACAGGACAGCATCCATTTAAGATGGAGGGCTTGACCCTTGGCAGCTGTGGAATGCTTGATAGGACACGCATTGCACTGTGCACTTTCTTGTTTACATTCCTCTTTGTTAGTCCTCTCAGCTTTGTGCTACCACAGTTCAACAAAGGTGGGGAAATGTATTTAATCTTTTTATTTGTGGCGTCACACAGGAAAATGGACAAAAACGGTTTACCTGTTAAGCCGTTAAAGTGTTCAGGACCCGTTCAGTAACCGTTAAAACGATTTTGGAAAGCAATAAAGATGTTCAAAAAACCATTAAGAATTTTTCACTGGTCATTAAAAGCGCTAGAGAAACCGTTTGATGCTTCAGTTTAGGTTGTTAAAAATTATAGAAAAAACCGCTCAAATTTTGAGCCGAAACCATTAAGCTGTGTTAGGAGAAGCTGTTTCATTGAGACTGAAGCTGTTTAATACGTTGAACAAGTCTTTTTGAGTTCATTGTTTGAGCCCTAATCAGAAATGACTTTGTAAACTGGCACAATTCGGGCATTATTTTTTGCAAGTTATCAGATAAGTGGTTCAACTACGTTATCAAAAGTGGCTCACTCTCGAGCTAAATTGTGATGCAACTACAATTAAGCTTATTGTTTGTAACTTGGTTGATTAAATTCAAACTAGAAATAGAATATCTTGCACTGGAGTTTCGATCGGGAATTTAAGTCTTGTTTATTGGCTGCAAAACATTGTTTAGAATCTTAGCGAGCTGAACATTATTCTAAAAGAAAATTCAATTCTTCGCAACTCACTAACTGTCCTGCTTTACCCCCAAGTCAATCATTTCTTGATATTAACTATAGATGCCTATAGGCATTCACTCACTTTTAAAAACATCTAAATACAAAGTTTCTAACCACAAAGTGGTTCAAATAATGTTAAATGATAACTAATAACCTACCTGCGAAAACTTGTTTACAAAGAACATGCTCTGAAACTTACAACCTTTTTCCACTTGAATGGCTGTGGTATGCACAAGTGTCGCTTCAAAAAAGCTTTGCTGTTTTCACCGACTAGTTTTAAAATTCAAAACTTCATCGACTAGCAACTAGTTTTAAAGTTTCAAATTTCAATCCAGAGTGCGTTCACACAACATGTTTTAACCATGGTTAGCTATGTATATATATATGGCGGGTTCACTTGCGAGTAGGGTTTATGAAATTATAATTGCTTCCTTGGATTTTCATGACTTCAAAAATGCCACTGTTTGTTTGAACTTATTATTCACACTTCTATAGTTTATGCTAGAACTTCAATGAACTCAAGCTCTGACTAGTACAGCAAAGTGTTTTCCATTAGTACTTCAAACAATTGTAAACGCTTGAACTACATGCCTTACCTATAGAAACAAGTAAAAAAATCTGCTTGTGCGTGACTGCATACCGTCGACAAAAACACTATCACTACAAACTAGTTTAAGCGGTACACAAAACTGATGCCCGAAAAGTAGTTCAACTCCAGTAGTATTTTGTAATACCAGAGTAACCAAGATTTTTATTTGTGCTGACCATGTTTTAAATGCTATTTTAGTTTTGGAAGCAATTGGCGTTCCATTAGTTTTTTCTGGTTTCCTGCATTATACTACTTGAAACATGCTTGTCGAACGACCTCGACAGCTTCTGTTTGAGTATTTGTAAAATCAGTACACTATTAAAGTATGTAATTTCTATTTTGAATTCACTCATAAAAAATTATAGAACCATGAAGTTTACTCCTGGGCTAAATATGAGTACAAGTCGTTAAGTCAGAGTATTTAATAGTTGTAATTTAATGTCTTAACCGTTAAACTGAACGTTCGACCAGCCGATAAGCAACCTGTTAAAGTTTTCAGAAATACCGTTAAGAGAATCAGGGCAATCCCTTAAAATGATTTTGCAAGCTGTTAAATTTTTTTACCTGCCCATTAAAAGCATTAAGGAAAGTAATTAAACGGTTTGAAAAACCATTCACAACCCGTTAACTAACCGTTAATTTTTGGCCGTTGAGCAGAAACCTTTTTTTGTCCATTTTCCTGTGTGACGCCACATTTAGATTTTAAGCTTATTTAGGATGGCTGTTTGATTAATTAAAGAACTTGGGTACCCTTTAGAAGACATCTAGGGATTTAACTCTCTCAGTGCCCTTTGTGATTATAGTAAATTCTCCCAACTAGAGCCCAACTTTTCATTGAACAAGGTTGGGAGAATTTCACTTTTCATCTTTAGTTGTTTGCTTTGTTTGATCAATTCTCATTTCTTCAAAATAATAATGGATGTGTGGGGTAAGGATAAGTTTGATGTTGATAACTGACTGGGACTATTTAAAAGGGTTCAAACTATTTTTTTAGATTTAGTATTGACATCATTAAAACACCAAAAAGGTGCCTGAGAATTTTATCATTACCATAGAAGAAATAATCATGAATATGTTGTCATCATACAGTAAACACCTGCACAAGAGAACAAAAGGATTAAGAACACTTTCAGGCTGATTTTGCAGAGAACACCAGATAAATAAGAGTAAGATCAGTCTAATCCCCCAAAACATGTGTTCTTTTATGTGGAACTAGTGCTTACTGTTTAACATAAGGTGGCCCCAAAGCGCTATATAAAATATTACTATTCCAGTACTGAAAAATAAAATAATACCAACACAAAATTATGTACTGTATTTCATTATAACTGAATAAAATTTTTAATAAAAAATTTTTTTGGTACAAAAACAATAATTTCAGAGCAGAAAATATTTATGTCAATTATATTTTTGTGTTAGTGCTTCACTTCAAACAAAGGTCATGATGCTAAAGTGTGAGGTCTTGAGCTCATGAGTGTATATGTTTATCAAAGAAGTAAAATATCTGTTTTATTGACACAATTTGCAGATTGATTTCAATGAAATTACTGGCAGTGTTGTTTCTATTATCTTAATTTTTAGTAAACATCATTTTGTAACATAAATAATATTTGTTTTGCCTTCAGGTTCCATATTTTCATCAGGAGTTGATTATGATGCTATGCACAGTGGAGGCCGCACCCTGAGTGCCATTAATTCTACAGAAGCAGTGAAGGACAACTCGTTGATGTGGTTGGGAGTGCTAGCTCTCAAGTGGGCAGTACATCTTATTGTTGTCCTGGGCATCTTGATAAGAATCTTTGTGTATGGTGAACCTGTCACTCGGCCTCAGACAGATGCTGCTGTGTTGTTCTGGCGACACAGACATCAAGCTGACATTGACCTCTCAAGGGTTTGTATATAGACTTATTACTTAATATGTAGGTAAATTCTGTATGATAGCTGTTGGTTTAAATTCTACAGATTTAGATAAAGAGCTGCAGCATGATAAACAGTAATAAAATATCAATAAAATCAAAATTAATTTAATTTTGGCTTGACAAACTGAATTTTTTGTTCAGACTATTTAAGGTATCAGAAAGGTTTTATGACGCCAAAACTTCGAATTTTTTATATTGACCAAACGTATTCTATAGAGATTTATCTAAGTAACTGTGTAAACACGTTGGAAAAATGATCTTTGGTTTTCAAGTTATGGGAAATAATAAATTTTGCCTTGAAACTGCAATGTTTACTTTCGTTTCCAGAGTACTTGAAGCCTGGTGATATGGTGATGACAATTTCCTTTCACACATTTGCAGCATATTGAAATATAACACGTGACACATCATAAAACAAAACATAGTGTTGCCGAGAAGTGTATCATTATCGTTGGAATTTCGGAGAGTTCGCATGTAAAGTTTTGTGGTCAAAGTTATTATATCTAAAAGCATTTGTCTTGATGCGTCGTTGGAGTTAAGATATTTGAATGTTGAGCAAACAACAAAAAAGAGCCTGTGGTCCGGGAAATTGAGGGAAAAGATTCTTTTCAGTGGCTCGAATCTTTTTATAGCTTCGTTGGCTGTACGTATGTAGTAGAAGCAAAATATAACGATAATAACGAAATATAGTGATTACAGTGATAATTTAGCGATTACATTTCCTGAAAAACACCAATCACAACTCTATTCAAAATTAGACAAAAGCTTGGCGGTAACTGATATATTCAAATCATTTTCACTCATCTGCAATTAACGTGGCAACCTTTCAGTACCTCAACATACTTGTTCTTCTTTCTCCTTTTTCTTTCATCTCTTTCTCGACTTGG
>JAOBRD020580768.1:0-16039 GCA_027575215.2 Hydrozoanthus sils
TGTGTGTGTAAACACAACAAATAGAGATTCGAGTGAGGCCTCACCTCTTTTCTTCATGTGGGTTTAAGGGGTTATTTGTTGATGCTGTAGATCAACGAAACTTGAATTTTACCCCGTTCCAGTGGTAAGGCTTCACTCGAATCTATATGTTGTGATTATGGAAGTTAATTTGTATCTAATAAAACCCTTTTTTGTCAGAATTTTATCAAGTACTCAAAACATCGAAGGTCACAGCTGGTTCACTTACATGTGCTATCTAAAATGATAAGGAAGTGCCTAACTCTAGATATCAATTTCAAATGTTTTTGCCGTACATGTCTTTGCAGATGTGAATGAGTGTAACACAGGTAATGGCGGCTGTGAACAAAATTGCATCAACGACAATGGTACATATAACTGCGCGTGCAGAAAAGGTTTTGTACTGGATAGCAACAAACGGACATGTTCAGGTTCGTTATCAACACATACCAAGGGTTTTGTAGTTGTTGTGTATTTACTGGAAAATATTAAAAACAAGATAGTCGCAATAGATCAATAAGGCATGGCACATATTGGTAGAACTAACAGGATATGAAAATTTATAAATATAATAAAGTTCGATCTACGTTGTCATACTGGTGCTAATGAACACAGATTGCGCAGGCTGCCTTAATAATGTCAATGCCGATATTACTACGATTCTTGCTTCAAGATTTATCAGCATTTAGTGTATGTTATTGCATTCATTGTACATATCTTGTATATGTAGTGGTTGCATTGTAGATTATAGTGTAGTAACAGCTTTAGATTATTGTAAATAACACGTGAAGAGCCACTTTGTGGAAATACTGGTATTAAAGACTTTATTCTTATCATTATTATTATTATTATTATTATTATTATTATTATTATTATTATCATCATCATCATTACAACCACCAAGATGTACTGAACTTTCTAGCAACATTAGCTCTAAGATCTACTATAAAGTTGATAGTTGAACAGCTTCGCTGTCTCAAGTCTAAACTATCAATGGCAAAATATTTTTTCAACTTTTAATTGATCTTAGAACCATTATACTTACCTGCCAACGTACTGAACAAATTATTTAAAAATTTAGTTCTCGATGTCTAGAAATGAACTGAGTTTATGTTACGTTGTTAAGGACTTTTTTATGCCTGTTCAACAGATCATGACGAGTGTGTCACTTCAGATCATGGTTGTGCCCAGATATGCAATAACTACCACGCTAGCTATAACTGCTCGTGCAGAACTGGGTATCGTCTGTTGGCGGATCATCGCTCATGCGCAGGTGAGAAGGTTGACTAGTGGTTAAATTTGAAGTTTTCTGATTTTCTGAATTTTCTTCTTACCTTAATTTTTGGCCGTGCTCCAATAGCTATTAGGGACCTTTAGCAACGAGGACTGCAACACTGACCACAACAGCTTACTAAACACACATTTTATGCTTTCCCTTTTCGACCACGTCTGGCTCGTTTGCCCTCTCTTTTGCTAGCGACGTTTTGTGAACAGAAGAAGATTAAAGCTCTCTGCATTAAGATAAAAGAAGGTTGAGAACATTTTCTGTTTATTGCTCCCGTAATCGTCAGAACTCCAAAATTAAGCTTTTCACGCCGTAATTTTGAAGACGACAGCTTGCAGGTGTCCAGCACAGTGGTGTAGCTACTGTATTCACGATTGTTTTCTGCCGTCGTTGCCGGTAGGTCTGCACACTCGTTACTTGAGGTCTCTATTAGGGAGCTTAAGTACTGAGGACGGCAACGCCGACGATGACGGCAGAGAACACTGGTTAATACAATAACTGCACGTTGGAATGCACCGTGTAGGACACCTGCACGTCGTTGTTTACAATATTATCGTGAAAATATCAATTTTGGAGTTTTTAAGACTATGGCAATGACCATCAGGAAGTTTTCTCAATCTTCTTTTACCTTTACGAAGGAATTTTTTAAACCCTTTTTCTGTTCCCAAAGCATAACTAGAACAAAAGAGAGGGCAGACGAGCCAGATATTGGCGAAAAGGGAAAGGCAGCTCCCTAATGAGTTTGACACTGCTCCTCACTTGTGTTGTATTAATTACTCTACGTAGATATCGACGAGTGTAGTCCCAGGTGGGACACGAAGAGTAACACGACCACCACCATAGCAAGCTGCCAGCACATCTGTACTAACAACAACGGAAGCTTTGTCTGTTCCTGTAGACCAGGTTTTGCTCTTCTTAGTAACGGCAAAAACTGCAGAGGTACGTAGCTCTTATGGAAGGATCAGAGGTGTCAGGCTGGAGGGTGGCGGTAAGGGGGACGTTGGGTACTCCCTTCATTGGTATGGTAGGGTTACTCGTCGTAGTTTAAGGGGTCGAAATCAGCATTTGTGGAATTTTTAAAGGTTTTCAGAGAGGAAGCAAGGCTATTTTAGAAAAATAGAAAAGCGGTGTTTTTCAGGGGTACGGATGCAAAAACAAAACGAGCATGTTATTTTCCTGTTTTCTCCTTTTTTTCAAAATTGGTTCTTTTAGGCATTTTTAGGATGAAAAATTTTTAAGCCTTGGTATTTTTAATTTTTGGGGTATTCTTTTAAGTTTTCCGACAAGCATCTATACCTTTTCTTTTACCCCGAATTACCCCCCCCCCCGCGCCCCCGGGTAATCCAGCTGTAACATGTACAGTGTTTCTGCGAAGTCGACCCGGCCGCAGCTGGTGGTGTAAGGGTAACCCTGATAGTTGGTGCATTCTCGGCTGCGCGCTTTCTATATCTAAACTGTTAAAAAATACTTAATCGGCATTCAAACTTGACGCCAAGCCTGACCCTTTCGTAGGATCATTATTGGGTAACCAGTGAAGTAGAGTTCCTGTGGGTTTGCTCTCTTAATTATACAGTTTGTGCACTATGCTGACTAAAAGCATAATTATACCAGCATCCTTCTCTTTCTAACGTATTGTGATAATATATTATGCTGAGATTAAAACTGGTCAGAGCCCGCAAGCACATCATTACCTGTGCCTGGTATCATATCACAAGACGTTGGAAAAATTCTAGTAATTACTTTAGTTACGTAGAAAAACCCACTTCAGCAGAAATATTGAAGATTTCTACAGAAAAACAGTATAGCCTTGAAAATAAATATGGATGCACAACATCCACGTTTTGCAAAATGAACATTGTGCTTTGCTAGTTTTCTGAACTTTTTTGTTATGCAATGTCTAATTAATACACTAATTTTAGAATATAATGCTCTTAATTTGGTTCCAGATATTGATGAGTGTACATTCGGGACTCACCAATGCGACCATATCTGCCATAACACAGTCGGGTCGTACGTTTGCTCGTGTGCCCCAGGATATTCTCTCAAGAGGAACAACAAAAGTTGCAGTGGTTTGTTTTTATTTTTTAAACGAATTATCTCACAATGACAGTTTCATTTGCTTCGTGTCGCAACAATTGATAGACTTCTTTAATCTTTGCTATTCGTATTTGTGACAAGTTGTTAGAACCCGAATCCTCCTCTATTGATTCTTTACTGACTCGATTCTGTACTTAATAGGAAAGGTAGTTTTCTTAAGTCTCCCGGTTTCAAGCTAAATCTCCCGGTGGCTTTATTTTTCTTCCGGCAAACACGGTGATTTTCCAGTTTTGGAAATAGATCTTGAAAAGTGCGTTTACTGTGGCATTTTAAGCTTCTGACTGAAAAAAATTCGGTTTTTTTGCAAGTCTAGTAATCTTCGCTTAGGATTTGTACCTCGTTGTTGAACTGTCGCTGGAGATCGTGGCACCGTGGCTGTCGCGGCCGGGGTCTTGGTCTCTAAGGGTAGTTTGTAATTTAATTATCCCCGATTGAATAAATGATTTAATCTGCAAGTTTTCACAAGGATTTTGCCTTTTGCATAATCGAAATCTCTAGGTTTTCTAATCTTAAAGGTTGAGAAGTGTGGAAGGGTTTCAATATAATTATTTTCCTATTCATTTTGCAGCTCTGCCCTGTAAGGAACAATTAACAGCTCCTACAAACGGGAAGATAAAGTGCTCAGGTTACACAACAAACGAAACTTGTGTTTTTGTTTGTGATCCTGGTTATGGGGCAAGTGGTTCATCGCTAAGAGTTTGTCAACCATCAGCACAATGGAGTGGTACAAAATATACCTGCAAAGGTACAAGTGCAAGGAATATTACTTTGTTTCGCTACATAGCCATTCTTTCATTTTTTTTCTATTATAAGAATGGAAAATATACGATGTCAATGATGTATCTGAATTACATCTTTCTTACCTCAACGGGTGCACAAAAACTCGGGAACCAAACATCGAAGAGTGCGCTCTTCTATTAACACTCTTCTTTGCAAAGTTTTTACATGCAGTCGTCATTAACTCCATTGATCATCTAGCTCTTTAGAGCACCGTTTTATCTTCTTTATTGCTTTTGTACTCTCACCAAGCCGCTGGACTTTATTTTTACTATCTGATCATTGAGTTATCCAATGTATACGGCAACAAAGCCAATACTTTACATTCAACTTAATTTGCGCGTGTTCGTTCAGTTGACTTACGAATCACCTAGTTATGATCAATCTAGAAATCATTAAAAAGAGTTTGGTAAGACTTAGCAGATTATTTAATTCAGTCGAGACCTTTGACTCAAGTCCAAATACAGCTTTAATCAAAATTTGTACCTAATTAAAGTTCACTTCCACGGAAGCGGCTTCACGTCAAGCTAGCAACTGTAAAATAACTCCATTGTTTCTTACACACACAGCAAAGAAATGTCCCTTGTTGACTCCTCCTCTTAACGCGTTTGTACCGGTCGGCTGTCATCGCATGAGGCCCTACGGGTTGACTGGCTGCGGTTTTCGCTGCTTGGCGGGTTACTATGGCAACGGAGACGCAAGAGTTACTTGTAATTTGACCGAAAATATGAAAGATGTTGAATGGGTTGTTGGAAACTTTTCATGTAAAGGTAGGTTACTTTCTTCTGTGAAGTTTCTTTCTGTTGTTCATAGAGTCGGCATGCCACAGGACTTATAAAACTATGTCGATTTTGTGACATCTATTGATAAATATATCTTTCATTCTAAGTAAAAACTGAAAAAATTCTGCTTAGTTTATCACTTACTAGTTGCTTATAAGGGACTTAAAAATCTCATTAGCTCGGTGCTAAACAAATAGAGTACGAGATGGAGTTCTCTATAGCTAACGTGGCACAAAGCAACGAGTTGACTATTAAATTCATAGAAAACGACAAGTACTCTTATGTTTATAGTGGGAATCAACATGTATATACTAGCTTCGAATTTAAACCGATAAAAACGACCATTGTATTTCTGTTAAAAACACTGGCAGTTTCTCTACTCGTTGTTTATTGCCCAATAGACATGTACAGTGAGTAATTTAGCTAATGAGGTTACAGCATCGTGATTGTATACTAGTTAGATTTTACTAAAATCTGATTGGTTGAAATATTCAATATTTTGTAGCCACAAAGCTTTGTGAGCCGAACCCATGCCTACACGAAGGACTCTGTAGCACCAAAGGCAGCAAGAGTTTCAACTGTGACTGTACCAACACTGGTTATGGGGGAGAGCGCTGTCAGATTGGTTTGGTTATAACGCCAGATATTCCTAAGCTGAAACTCGGCGTCAAATCAAGAATTCTCTTTGTACAGGCACGACCTTCAGCAGCTCTCAAAGTGTTCATTAATACATCAGAAACAGTGGACATCAGTCCACATGGTGGACTCTCTATCATGTTCCCTGAGAATCAGACTAATTTCACAATTTATGGGCGGTCAGTAGGAGTACATTTGCTGTCATACATTCTGAGGGGTACAAACCAAAACGACTTCAAAGTTCCAGGAAAGAGTGCCATTCTTGTCGAGCCCTCATCGTCTCCGCGGCTAACTGTGTTTGAAGAACTTTCTCTTGTCAACAAGGAGCTTCCAACTGGAAAAAACAGCTATCAGTACGGTCGTTCTATCTCTTGTAACATGACATTATCTTCAACTAGCACTTGGTTAAAGCAAGGAGGCAGTATTGTTTCAACGGGAATAGTTTATGTTAATTCAGTTCCTTTATCTCTTATTGGTGCAAACATTTCCAACCTCGCGTATGATCCGGGTAATGTAATGGAAGAGTTATCTGGAAAATCTGCTTTTTCAACGGACAGCGAGGGAAAACTTGTGGAGTATCTACAGTATGACTCCTTTCCTAGGTCTTTTGTTAAACATTTTAGCAAGCTTGCTCCACAATGGTTTTCGGCGACAACGAAAGCAAATAATTCGGTTTTTAGTATTTACAACATCTTAGCCAGCGTCGGGAAGCCACCCTATTCCCCAACCATCGGCGTTTGTGACGGATTTCCTTCACGGAACATTGCAGAAACCGCCTTTTTCCTTTCCCGAATTCCAACGGAGATAAGCTTGGCTCAAACAAAAGCTGTTCTATCTGCAAATGCCTTCTCTTGCTTTGCCATTGATTTGTGTAGTTCACAGCTTTTTGTTGGTTTGTCAAACTCAAACACCCTAGGATCTAGAAATCTGCCCCTGTTGAGAGCTATGAAAGAAAAGGGATGGGATCTAGAAGTGCAGGCTCTTGGGTTTTCCCGAAGCGGCAACCTTTCAAGAAGCTTTCATGGAGTTGTATGGGATGGCTTGACCACACACAGCTTTGTGGCCTTTGATCCTCAAGTCTGGCTACGCGGTATCTTTAAGTTTAACCAATCCTCTGGCACCAATGGGGCTCTTGAACTATCAATCATTGTTGATGGAGAGGTGCTAGTGAATCCAAAATCATTGGATAACGTAAGTAGTTAATTAGCTTGTGTGGAGGGGAAATGGAACCGATTTTTGTTTTTTTACCCGTAAGCAGCATATGCATATAACGGGGCTACGAAACACTTTTGGGGCTGGTCTTACTTATTTACTTACTTACTTACTTACCGAGTATTTCAAGCGTTATGGAGTTACATCAAGAAATTTAGCCTAATATTGCGAAATGATATTCTACGTCGTAACGGCCTTCCAACAGGGATACTATATATGATTGTTATCCAATACATATATCCCAGTATAGGGATACCATATATGATTATTATCCAGTACATCCCAGTATAAGGATACAAAGTTTGATTATTATTCAATATATATTTCCCAGTATAAGGGTCATATAAAAGTTGTAGTTCCCAATGGACCCAGTTTGCTTTAAAAAGTTTTTTTCGTGAATATAGATATCTTATATTTGTTTCATATCGTTTATATTGTAAACTTAGTTAGCCCAGCGTTAGAGATGAAGAGCCACTATTTTTTCGTGGAAATGCTCTAATAAAGCCTTTGTCATTACTATTATTATTATTAAAGTACATGTAGGCTCACATATTATCTTCCAATAGCCAGAACAATCTATAGAAATTTTAACGTTACTAAAGTTGCGACAGTTTTTACTTTTGACTCTTCATCAAATAATTCCATAGTTTTATAGTTTAATGCAGCTCTACCTTTTGAAAGTATCGAACACTTTCCCGTGTTATCAAGACACATCATACTTAAAACTTCTTTTTTGAACTTTTAAATCTGCAGGCTTTCAAGGACGGGTTGGGCCAGCAACTAGTGTCATCAATAAAAGCAAGTAAAGTATACTTCAACATCAAAGCCCAGGCGCTGGACGAGTTAATCAACCTGAACTTTTCGTCTGAAAACATTTATGGCCAAGGTTTATTTGGAGGTAAGAGCCTTAATATTTTTTAAGGTAGTTCAAATGTGTTCGGCCAAATTAGCTTGAAAAACGTTTCTTTTACAAAACGCCAAGACCTTTAATAGCAAAATTCCTTACCTTGTAAGAAGACTCAAGAAACATGTTGCCAGTTGAGCTTGATCTGTGAAAAGAAACACAAAAATGCAATTGAATTAAAGTTCCAAACCAAAACTCCAACTCAGCTAACAAAAGTTAAAAACGAGAACGAGGCTGGTCCTAGTGCATGTTTAAGACAAAGGCTAAATGTAACTCTGAGAAACTCAGATCACGGCCGACACCAACACCATAAATGAAAAGTACTGGCACTAACGGTTGCCAATCCTAATTAAGAATTACTGAAGTCTAATCAGGTTGAGACTAAGTCCGTCTTAATTTAACAAACATGCACTCATAAAGTTTTCATTGTAATATTGATTCAATTCTCCAAACCAAGGAATTACAATACATACTTTGAACTTTATTTCAAGGACAAGAGAACGGTACTTCTGACAGTTCTGCTTGTAACAAGCTTCCCCGGGGATTATTCTTTTTTCTGCCTATTTCAAGCAATATTTGGAAAAACAGTACACTTGAGGAAATCTTCGGACCTTCATACAAAGACTCAGCGTTTATCGCAATACATCATGACACGTTTGGAGGGGTACAAATTGGTATTCTGAACGCTCAAGAACTTCTAAGTGAAACGCGGCTACTAGATACATCAATAGCAAGCTTCAAACTGGTGCTGAATGAAATTCAAAGAAGTGTGCCGCCCATGAAATCCAGTGCGATTCGCTGGTTGAAGTTCTCTGAAGATTTCGAAACAAGTTTGAAATCTGCCTTTGAAGTGCTGAATAAAAATGTAACCTATTCGAGTTTTGGCCAGTTAGAAGTTATTTTTAAGGAGCTTGAAGATCATCGTCGATTTGCTTACGGGCTAGCTGAACTTCTAAAGAAGCAATTGCTCTACCACGGAAAGCACTATGTCACTAAAGACCTGTTAAGGCGTGTTGAAACCTTCCGCCTTAATCTGCCGAGAGGATTTTCTCTTGATCCGGTCATATCTAACGTTACACAAGTGCTAAACGGAATAAGTTTCTTGATGACAGTAGACCACTGTATTGGGAAACTTTGTTTGACAGGAATCAATGCAACTATTAGCTATCCTGTGCAGCAAACGTGCTTCTACAGTTATGATACTTCACCTGTTTCTCATTCGGATTTAGCTTTTGTTCTCAAAGGTAACCTGAAACAAAAAGCTGCTCTTGGTGACATGCTAAGCGTTTCGACTGTCGACGAAATCACGGTTATCACAAAGCGAAAAGATCGCCAGAAAACAACTAAGATTAAAGCAACTTTTGATTTTCTCAAGCTGCATCAGAAAGTTACAATGGTTATAGTCGATGATTTTATTTCCTTCCAAACCGAGGGAAAAATGTTCAAGAACTACGACTTGGTGCTTAACGTTAGTGCCTCTACAAACTTCAAAAAATGGTCATCTTTAATCTTACACATCACAGGCAAAATGAACAAGACGTCAGAGCTGGTAAAACAGCTTGACAACAAAGTACAAACGTATTCACAAAAGCTTGTAGTGGAGTCATTGCATAGAATTAACGTTTCAAAAGATGCACTCGACCGAGCTGTAGCGCGAAGAAAGCGAATAGAGTTCTTTTACCTACAAACTAAAAAACAGTATAACGAGAGCTCTCTCAAGAGAAATCATACAGAACAAGCACTGAATGCAGCAAAAGTAGAATATTTGAATGCAAAAACTTCTATCAATGCGTTCTTAGGGAACAGCTCAAATGTTTTAAACAACTTTGAGCATGCTTGCGTTTTAACAAAGTGCAACTCTACCTGCCTTTCAGCTTGTGAAGTTGACAGCGTTCAAGAACCGTTTAACATAACGACTTTGACACGTAAATGTCAGACGAAATTCAAAACGCTCTATGTGGCTGCTACCGTCAACAAAACTAATGTATTCTCATACTGCAAACCTGTACAGGTAACCAACTGTGAAGGATTTTGCGGGAAAGGTACTTTAAGTTCTAGTTCTTCAACAAACGGCATTGTTCTTGACAAGATTAGTTTGGCTGCGAAAGAAAGTTCTGACCTATTTGGTGGATGCTCGTACAGTTGCCAAGAAAAGCAAGGACCTTGCAAAATGGAGCCATACAAAACAGTTTCGACATCATCCCAAATTGTTTCCTCCTACGTTCAAGAGTATCAATGCTCAGACTTTAAAGAAACGCTTGTTGCAAGTAACACTAATGGAACTGTTACTCGTTGTAAACCAGATAGCTGCATCAGGAGCCTTGATCCAAATTGTTTTCAAGCTGCGAATGTATGCCGCAAAGCAGAGCAACAAATCAGAATGACACTAACAGGGCTAAACGATACGGCTCTAAAAGACTTTGAGTCGTTGCAAAAGTTCGGACGGAAGCTCAATTCTGCCTTTCTTGCCTTGGCGATAGCCAAAGCAGAAGAAAAATTTGCGCAGAGAAAAAATCAAGTCGCATACAGGCGCCTTGTTCAGCTTCAAAAAGCAGAGCATCTCTTAAAAGTAAGCTTGCAAAAGGTAAAAGATTTGGACGAGATAGGAGTAAAACTATCACGCTATCTTGCTTTAAACAACAATACAGCTTTGCTAACCGTTGAGAACATTGCATTTAACATGGAAGCGCAAACAGAACCCAATCCGATTTTTCCTGTTCAGGTTGCAGTTACTGCGTATACAGGCGTGCAGAAACTGTTAACTATGAGTATGGACTTTGAAAATGTCGAATCTTCCCTCACTGTTGCTGCAGAAATAATCGTCAGCGCTTTCTTCAGCAAGAACTCAATGCTCCGGAGAAGACGGCGCTCTGTTTCCAATCCACAACTTCCTGTCAACGTGACAGAAAACGTTAAGGATTTTGCTGACTGTGGATTTGTCACACGCGTTAACTCTTTCTTTAACGAAATTGTGAAGAGTCTTGATTCCACTATGAAATCTCGAAACGCAACTCAAGAGCGTTTGAAATTTGATTCTAAAGTATTGATTTCTGCAAACGAAAGCAAAGTCACATTTGCTAACAATAGCTTTGACATGGCTAATAGCTTAGATTATACCCGCCTAACAGAAAATCTTAAATCATTTTATGTTCGTCAATCTGATTTATTACTTTGGAATGACACTTTAATGACTTGGCGAGGTTTCGTTCAAATTTTTACCAACGCAAATCGTTTTGAAGAGTGTTTCAGCCTTGAGGACTGCATTGAAGTTTTCATGGTAAGACTGGAAGACTTGTATAGATTCCAAGACGATGTTTCTGAAGGTGAACAAATCAAACGGTTTATTACCGAAATCAAATCAAGGCTCATAGGACTTGCCAAAGATACCTTCACTGTTGACGAAGCAAGTGAAAGAGTAGAGCGTTTGTTGGGTCTCCTAAACGTTGTACAAGATCATTTTGTGTTGTGTGGAGAGAAACCGAAGATCGTTCATGAACCATCAACCAATATAACAGCATTGGAAGGTGAAAACTTGACCCTACCTTGCGATTGGCGCAGCCATACAACACCAACGGTGCGGTGGTCAAAAAATTACAAAGAATTACCAACAATAACGAAGAATGTACTAAAGCTGCTCAACGTTAGCAAGGAAGATGAAGGTATTTACAGCTGTCAAGTATCAAACAGGAAAGGAAGTGTAAAGTCCAACACAACAATTGTTAAGGTAGAAACAAAACCTGTAATCACTAAACAGCCAATCAGCGTGCATCTCATTCCAGGAGGCAGTGTATTATTCGAGTTCACTTGCAATGCAACAGGGGATCCTCGACC
This sequence comes from Hydrozoanthus sils, assembly GCA_027575215.2. Lineage (NCBI taxonomy): Eukaryota > Metazoa > Cnidaria > Anthozoa > Zoantharia > Hydrozoanthidae > Hydrozoanthus > Hydrozoanthus sils. Next base: position 11,543 of record JAOBRD020580768.1, read on the forward strand.
TGTTTTTCAATGGTTTCTTCTCCGTGAAAACACGGGAACACCAGAACAACTCTTTGGGTACACTCAAGCACGTTTCTACCATCTGTCTGGTAATCCCGAACCAGGATTTTACTTTTGCAAGGCAATAAACCGTAACGGTGAGGCTTGGAGCGCTAAAGCGCGCCTGGACATAGTAAACGCAACGATAGCCCGTCCACGGGTCACGGCTACTTTGAAAGTGAGAAGGATGTGCAACAACACTGGGCGTGGCTGTTCTGATACTTCGCTCTCTGGTGAAGCCTCGGCCAATGTTAGAGAAGCACTCATGAAGATTTTAGTTATCAAGCCAATACTGTTACAGGATTTTCATTACCAGCAGCATGGGACTATTGATGCAACTGTTAACTTCACTCTAACAGTTAGTGGGTCTTCATATTCCAACTTGATTATGCCTTCGTTTGACGACAAAGCAAGAATAATTGACAGTGATCGCAGAAAAATGCTGCAGCAACTAATTCGCTTATACAAGGATATGACAAGTAACCGCTTTGAAGCTACTGTTAATGGTTCAAAGATTGTTGGTATTCCAGAAAGCTTTGAGGCCTCACTTCCCCAACCGAATTGTGATACAGGGCAGCGTCTGCACGAGAACTGGCTGGTCTGTGGTAAGTCTGGCTTTATTTGTCACACTTTTACATTAACTCACTAACAAATATGTATATGTGGATACTTAAAAGAAATGGATATGGCTAAAACTTTTACGTTAAGTTTGTGGAGTCAGCATTGTGGCACCGTCATTAGAAATGAAAACATTTTCTTACTTAGCTCTGGCACTACCTCCATAAAGCACTCTGATAAGACCGTGGAATTCATCTTCACCGGCACGTGTTTATGGTATTGAATTAAAAATACTTTTCGTTCTTTTCTTTGATATTCAAATAATCGAATCTTGAAGGGTACATGACTTGATAACGTCACTGTTTGTTTCATGTACCCTATACTCTGCCCAGCATTAAAACTACAAATATTGTAATTGTAAAAAAAGATAAAGCATTGAGTAAATATGAAGATACTGTTGTTGTTTGTTGTTGTTACACAAAACTCGCTAGATATTAGCCTATATAAACTATCAAAATACCGAACTTTCTAATTGCCACGACAAAAAGTAAAAAACTAAACGCCGACATGTAATGCTTTGTTCGTTCATTTCTTCTGGTAACAAGTAAACTGCCCTCCTGGATGGTTCGAGGATGGTAACAGAACATGCGTGAAATGTCCCAAGGGAAGCTACCAGCCGTCACAAGGTCAAATGGAATGTAAAACCTGTCCGACAAACCACACTACATCGGGAGACGGCGCTGTAGAGATGAGCCAGTGCCTCGTAAACGGTAAATATTATAAGAACAGAATTTCAGACTTTTATTTTCGGTGTTGACGAACACTATGTAAAGCTTTTCTTCCTTCAAAGCAAGTAATTGCCTCTAACTCTGTTTGTTTTCTTTCAGTCGTGCCGACAACCAAGCCTGCTACGTTCTCTACCTTACCCACCACCCCCAGGCAGGTCTCTTCACCATCCTCATTGTCATCTTCAGGTTCATCGGCATCCCCTTCATCAACACCTTTGACATCAACACTACCAACAGCCTTCGTGTCTTCATCTTCTCCATCGCCGTCTTTACCTCAAAGTTTACAGGTAGGAATAGATTTAGAATGCGTTTTGATAGTAGGCCATTTCCGAATCACTTTCCACTGCGCACAAACAAAACCTATTGGTTGACGCAAAAATGGATCAATTTTTCTTATGGATCTGGAGTAGATTCCATTTTACCTTTACCTCCCTTTCCTCCTTTTCTCCGTTATTTGAAACATTCCTAAGAATGCTTGTAAAATAATATTTGGGTTTTGTAGTTCTCTTGCAATGCTAAAAGTGTGACTTGGGAAGAAGGTGACCAGGATCACGTACTGAATGCGGTGCTGACGCAGCTCAGCTTAAGGACTAAGGTAAGGCCCCGTTGCATTTGTTGAGTTGCTGTCTCTACCACTACACATGTATTTGTTAGCAAAAAACGAACGCGATAAATTTCGACGTTTCGATGACATCATTATCATTATGAGAATAGTTGTTGAAGAACAATAGAACTTTCCTTGGTTTTTGTTTTCTTAAAGGGAACCTGCACTCCACAATAATTCTTGTATGTTAAAGAACATTTATTGAGGATTCCAGAAAAAGTAGTTTTTAGGGCTTCTCTGCGTATCCTTAAAGATAGTTTACAAAACGTGCAAGATAGATGCGGAGTGAGCCGCCATATTTGCGCTTGCGATCTAACCCGTGACACTAGAACGCCAAGTTACAGTTCATTTAAGAATAAATTTAAGCCTTTTGTTGAATTGCTTAAAAGGAAAACATTTTTTACTCTATTGGATAATTTTACGGAAAATGCAAGTGAATAGAGCTGATTCTTTTGACAGTTTGACGTCAGATGTCATTGCAACATGGCGGCCTCCATGGGATCGACTAGTACTTCCTTTACTCATTTTTGCAAAATATTAAAAACATATCGAAAAATAGGTTTGGAATGCAGGTTTCCTTTAAATTTTACTGTACACAAAAGATAAGCTCACTTGAATATAATGATAGAAAGATGTCATTGAAATGTCGTAACTTATCCGCGTTAGCTTTTCTAGTTGATATCATCCCGAATGGTAATCTTACACGTACATATTTTTTTGATGCAAATTTAAGGTGAGTGTATGTCAGAATCTACTTAAAAAACGTTTGTTAAACGTATATGTTAAATTCTTAATACTGTTACATCAGTATATCTTCTACTATGAAATTTTTAACCTCGAATTTTGCGTTTCTAACGTTCTGGGCCCGGTTGCACGAAGCCTGGATAAGCTATCCACCGGATAAGTGCCTTCTATTTTATGCAGTAAAACTATAATGAAAGTTATTTGACACCTATTAAACCATTACTTTAGTGGTCGTCCGCTCACTTAACAACCAGAGATAGAGAAATCAACAAAGAGTCAAACAATCTTTGATTTATTAGTGACGACCATTAGTTTTTATCCAGCGGATAGCTCTTGGAATAAATGTTAACCATTTGCTCTTAGTACGTGGAAGTTTGAGAATGCAACTTAATTTTCAATTTTTTCCTTTTTTCCACCTCCCTAGGTTCCAGTCTCTCGCATAAACGGCAGTGGTGTGGAGATTCGCAAAGGTGGATTCAAGGTAACAGTATACCGAGGCAATAGACCGTCGTTGCAGCTGGGGGTTACGTGATCACACCTACCTTAAATCAAACAGCTATGACAAAATGGTATCCGGAAATCGGGAAAGAGCAGGTTGACTTAGTAGAAAGGCAAAGTTTCTGCTATTAACTTCAAATATGTAAAAAATGGCAAGTCACAGGAAATAGAATATCTTGTATGGATTTGTACGACTGTTGACCATTTTCAAGTACACTTAAGTTTTGAATTCTGTTTTTAAAAAACTTAGCGCAGAGACTTGAAACTATGCCTTCTTCCTAATGTTAACTAGCTCTTACCTCCGTTTCTGAACATTGTTTTGTTATAGCTGATTGATTTAAGGGAGATGTAGTCACGTGACCTCGAAAAGGGCCCATGTGGCAGGTCGCACGGTGAACATTACCCAGTAGACATTTTTAATGAGTGTTTGTCTTTGCATACTTCAGGTGACGGTCACGTTTCCTCCGGAAGTTAGTAAAGCAGTGGTTGCCAAGCTCAGAGCAGAAGGTTTTGAGGTCATGTACAAGAAAACAGAAGTAAGTCACTTGACAGAAGCAGCCCGCTGAGGTGGGGACCTGGAGATGAGTTTTCTTAGTCACGTGACTTATGAGGTTGTGGTAGTGGCGCCAAAGGATGTTGTTTTAGGCATCACTTTTGGAGCAGGTTGTTAAAGGAGTTCAGCGCCTACATGTAGACGTTGTTGGGCCAGAACTGAACAACAACTTTGTATTTCCCTTTTGTCTTTAACGCTAGAGCATGTACCATTCATCCCCGCAAATATACTGCAGTGTACATTTTGACAACCCTCAGCCATTTTCTTTTTGTAGATGATGTACGTTTTGAAAATAATCACAATAACATATTCATGTTTTTCGAACCACCATTGATAATGAAGTTTCTTTTAGTCAACCGGGTTGATCTTACCAACTGTTTAAACATGTTTTAGGTTCAGTGCCGCTTGGTTGAAAACAAACCTCACGCGAGAATAAGCGAGAATTCCAACTCAAAGTGGATGATTCCAGTTATTGTGGCTGGAGGAATAATCTTAATCCTTGTTGGTAAGACACTTTGTTCGTACTTCCAGTCAGTTCATGTTTGATAAAGTGGAATGTTAACCGCTGCAATATCTTTTCAAAACTTGTATGTTTTCGCCATCTTTGATAACATGCATACATGTATACGTATACACACATACATACACACATACATACATACATACATACATACATACATACATACATACATACATACATACATACATACATA
>JAOBRD020580878.1:0-16039 GCA_027575215.2 Hydrozoanthus sils
GTCCAAATGAAATAAGGTGGGTGGGGGGGGGGTTGTGAGGAATTTCTGAAAATTTTAAAACAAGGTCAGCAGGGACCAGCAAAGATATGGGTAAATTAATTGAATTCTAAACTCTTGATTCTTGTTGCCTGTGCTGTGCATAATCCAAACTTAAACATGGAAAGACAAACTTGACACTGATCAGTAAATTTATGTCTCAAAATCATCGTACCAGAGCTTCAGCAAAATTAATTAACAAGGGGTCCTAATATAAACCCCGGGGATAGATAGAGAAAAAATTGAGAAATTAATAAGCATCACAGGATGTTTATTTGGCACCTAGGAGTAAGAGATTTTAATGTCCCATATCAATTCCATATACATGAATATAATCCTTATTTTGGATTACTAGTTTGTATGGGAAAGGTGTATATCAATGTCCTATACAATTCCATATGGATGCCAATCTTTATGATCGAGATTATCATGATCAGTTTGTATGGGAAAGGGAAGGTATTGGTGTCCCATAAGAATTCCATATGGATATGATCTTTATGAGATTACCAGTTTGTATGGGGAAGGTATGGTATCAATCTCCCATATATATATATCTGTGCCATATAGACATGATCTTTATGAGATTATCAGTTTGTATAAATAGAAAAGGTATATGGTATCAATCTCCCATATCAATTCCATATGGATATGATCTTTTTGAGGTTACCAGTTTGTATGGGAAAGGAATGATATTATTTTATCCTCCCATATTAACTCCATATGGATTTAATCTTTGTGACATTACCAGTTTGTATGGGCATCCCCATAGTTCTTCCATATGTTACTGGCATCCCCATAGTTCTTCCAGATGTTACTGGCATACCGTTCTCATCCCATATCAGTTCCATACCACAAAAAACATGAAAATTTCATGCCATATCATTCCCATAGTGTGGTATGACCTTTCCATATGAACCCCATATATGGGCCATATATGTCCCACATTATTCCATATGATTCCCATATTTGTTGTTTGGTAAGGGTTGAATAGTCTCTGCAAGTGCAATCAGATTCATTCATCAGATTCCATCAAGCAGCCATGATACTGTCCCAATCGAGATCCAGTGCATATGAAGTTCTATTGTTTCAGTATAATGTAAAGCTTGATGGCATGTTCTTGGGATGTACTGTCCAAACGTCCAATTGAATTTGTTAAATTCTTCCACACTTGAACACACGAGGTCACTTCAAAGTTATCTATCTCAAGATGATTTCACTAGTTATTTTTTCCGGTCTGTACTTGAAAGCTTGAACAAAAATATTGCCTAAGCTACTGCAAATAAAATTGTTTTGTAATTTCTCTAGGAACTGACCATGAGGTGACTGTTGGCCTTTTCTAATGGCAAACTTTCCGATTGAGTTGAGTATTTCCCTCGATTCGCAACAGTTCAAATTCAAACTTCACACTTAAGCTTTGTGCTTGCAAAATGGCAGATGACGTGTAATGTATGTGTAAGGAGAATTTTGATTTTGATATTACATTGTGTGTCTCTTTGCTTTTTCATATTTGTTTGTTTGTTATTTCATAAAAGCAATAAAACACATTTTCCGTGTCCTGAATTTTTTTAATGCACTCGGGGGGAATGTTGGTTGCTATGGATGGCTCGTGACTTTCAAGTTTTTTATCAATTCTCCCAATCAACATCGGCCCCCCATTGTGCATTAAAAATTACACGGCACAGAAAATGTGTTTTATTGCTTAAATATAAAAAGCAGTCGGAAACGGAACCAACCGGACGCCATATTATATTAGCGTCTGGTCTGTCTGAAGTATTAAACTGAACAGTATAAGTGATATAAAACCTCATAAATAAATTATTTGAAACATTGCAGCTAATTAAGGTTTCTTCAGTTTTTGAAATAGCTTTATGTAACATTTTGTTTGGCTTGATCTCACAACACTCTGTTGATGCCTCATGGACTAACAATAGATCTAGCTAGACACAATAGGCCTGTAGATAGGCTGTACTTGCATTGGTTCCATCGATAGATCATTGAATTTCGATCCGAACTGGTTTTCAATCCAAACAAAGAAAAAAAGGATAAACAGTCCATTACAAGTGAAAGTATTGTTAGTGGTTCGGTAATGAACTCAAAGAAAGACAAATGAATAGAAGTTTCAAGTTAAAAAATGTTTTTTAAAAATTGATATCAAGCAAAGGACATATTAAAAATACAACAAGACACTACAGGCTTATTTCATTTAGGACAATCAAGTTTGGCGTCTCTTAATTTACATTTCTGTTTTGAAGAAATAAAGGAGATTTTACAAATAAGTTACACTTGTATGATTATAAGTAAGAGGTAAAAGAAGTTTGCTTTTCTCGCAAATCAGTTTCATTCAGTTTCGGGTCCTGTTTACATTTACAAATTAATAAGTCTCACATTCAGTCAAATGGTATGATATTTTTATATGTATATTAATTAGGTATTTAAATGTTTTTTTTCTTTTGTGCTTAATATTGTAGTTATTAAGAAATATTGTAGACCAGAAGATGCTTGTGGAGAATATATATATAAAATTAAGCACAAGAGGAAAAAACAGCTGTCAATTTCAAGCACCTATATTTCGATGCACATAAAATGGCCTTCATCAGGGTGAAAAAATATGTGTATAATATATAACATGTAACACCTAAACAAAACATTTTAAATTTCTAAAATAAAAATTGAATAACCTTGCACCATATTAGTTATTTAGAACAACATTTAAAATTTATAGTATAAATATGATGGTAGCAGGGGTTTCATTTCAGGCCAGACACCTGTTGCAATGTCCAATTGTTTAAAAATCTTAGTAATGTCCAGTAGTTCACACACAAAATAATTAATATTTTTAATTGTAGAAATCGTAATGTTGATTATACTGTACATGTGATGAATGGGACCTAAACAGCATTAGTGACTCAGCCTTTGGATCTAATGAATGATCCATCTCTAGCTAGAGAGCAGTTCTCTAGAGATGTGGAACTCATAAGTACACCCTATTTGGAGACTGTTTTGAAATCAACTAAAAAATGAACAATTGCAAACTGATACATACTCTACCACCGGACCAACCCTATTTTCGTTTGTGAGAATTACTATTGCCTTTGTGTATACCAACACCTGTGATATAGAAATGCATTTGAAACTACAATATGTGGAGTATCTAGACTATGACAAATGTTGCTAATTTCCTCTCCATATGGGCCTCATTTGGGACACTATCTGTACTATCATTAATTTCTGGATTTCAGAAGCCTAGAATCTTTAATTTACTGAAGGTTTTCAGAATATCAATATTTTTCTTCTGGGACACAATATTTAATATTAATTACATTTGTCAATCCTTGTTTTTGACAAGAAGCAGCACCCAAGAAAGAAGATTATTTCATTCTTTTTTATTAATAGTACATACCTAGACCGAGGGCACAGTGTTTCTCATTGCAGACCTCCCGGCCGGCAAATAACATGTTTACCTTTTCCCCTGCATGTGTTTTCATGTTGTTTTTTTCCTTATTAAAGGCCTATGTTCAGACTGTCTTTGTTCAGCAGGATAATAAAATTCACTGTCTCTATGAAAACTTTACTCATCAGATATTATGTCAAGAAAAGTTCAAAAACTGTTTCCAAATGTTAAAATGCTTTATAAGCTAAGACTTTCAAAACTAAAAAAAATCTGAGCCTTTTGATTTTAGTTGTCTTTGCTTGTCATGAAGTTGCTGTTGGTATTTGACCACGGGCAAGATCATAAAATTCTGCCCGCCCAGGGAACCAATCAGATTGCAGGATTCATTTCATCTTGCCCACTCGCGCGCCGAAAAAAATATTAAGTTTTATTTTACAAATTTTTATTTGAAATCTTTCCACCCTATATCATTATTCCATGTTATACTATAATAATAATTTTGAAAGATTTTTCAACCCTAATTGTACCAATGTTCAGCTCGTTATCCTAAGGTCGTGAGTTCAAGCCCTGGCCAGACCAATGTGTTGTGTCCTTGAACAAGACACTTTACCCGACTTTGTTCCAGTAACCTCAGCTGTATAAGTGAGTACCAGTTCTGCTGGGAGCTAACCTGCGACAGATTAGTGTCCTGTCCAGGGGGAGTCAAAGACTCTCTTCAACTAACACTACGGAAACTGGAGAAGCACCGGCCAAATGGGCCAGTTGGCTCAAGAAAGGATTTAGCTTTTTAGTTGTACTAATATTCCACTCTATATTATCATTATGATTATAGGAACTTCATGATCAGAGTATACGATTTAACCATATGCATGTTAATTGTAGTAATGTTAACAACTGAACTGAGAATCGAGCTAGGAAAAGAGATCTTTCTAACTGTGGTTGCTGTTGCCAAAGCAGAAGCCATACTCAAGCTAAATGATATATCAATGACAGATATATAGATGAAGTGCAGGGAAGACCTCGTTGTAAACTGAGATTACTGAGCTCAAATTTTTGTCAGAAGAGACAATTAAGACATGGGTGGCAGAACTGGGGATGAAGGGGGCCAGGGGGGGGAGGGGGGCTTTGACTGAGCTGGAAAATATGCATGAATTTGCCATCTGTTGTGTCTCAGATAGTAGCAGCAGTTTCGTTTTCAATTTGTAACTTCTGGTTAAACTCATTCTTTTTACAAGAAATTAAATGTAATGTATTCTAATGATTTCTTTTTTTCCCTCTGATTACAATTTTCTTTTAGAAACGTAACTGTACTTGCTAATGAATGACTAATTTTATGTTGATCAGGATCATGAGTGTATTTTTTTAATTTAATAATTTTATATATTTAATTGAATTCACTGCCAATTAATACATCATGTGTTTGAATGATTTAGTCAGATCTTTGTCATCAAAGGCATTGGACTGCAGCAGTTCAATTCTGCAATCTGGTTTGCTAATGCTTAGACGGTTGACCACATCTCAAGAAGAAGACTAAAAAGATTTTTGTCAAAATGAATCCTGAGACATGCTATAATGCAGACAGCTATTTTTAATTTTACCCACAATGGGTTTTATTTTAGTTATTTGTTTATGCATGTAATTATAAGTCAACATACATTGGAAAAAAAAATAACTTCCTGGTACTTAAATGTATGTGTATATATATATATATATATATATGTTTGTCATTTTCAGTCTGTCTTTCTTATATTTGTTTCAGGCCAGTCTTGAAGGATGTTGTTGCAGTGGTTGTGTTCTGTATTGTCCCAGTTATTGTGGCAATTCTAGCAGCCTTTTCCTTCCTCCCTGCTCTGGGTGCCCCAAACCTACCCAGCTTTGAAGAGCCCACAAAGGTAAAAATACAGTAAGGTCTTCTCCTTTGTCGCTTTCAGGGCTTAAAACTAACTTTTTTTCAAGTAGCCAGTTGGCTACCAGAGGCAGAATATGCTTGATATTGAATGTCATCAAAAAGACTCCATTCAACATCAAGCATATTCTTGTTTGTGCCCAGTCACTCAGGGGGGCATTCATGTCATGCCTCTCCAATGGTAGGACCAGAAAAGTTTTATATTATTTAATAGCCGTATATAATTTTGATGTGTAATGCACAAGAATAATTGCATTTGTTTCCAGATTTGTTTGCCCAAGAAAGCAGACTGAGATAAACTTCATTCATTCATCGTATGTCATTTTATTACAAATAATAACTCTTAGTTTACTTAATAAGTTGCAAAGGTTCCACAAAAGTTTGTAGTAGTCTGCAGCTAGTTCTAAAAATCTAGCTAGTAGCTTAAGAATTCACTTTTTGGTAGTATTGGTCACCTAAGGGGAGCTGGTTGGAAGAATTGTGAACAAGATTTCCTACAAAGCTGTCACAACGAAAAAAAAATTTGCAACACAAGATGGGCAAGAAAAAAATGCCTACTGGATCACGAGGCAAAAAAGAAACTACCTGCCATAAGAGGGATATAATTATGAAAACGTTGTCTCTAGTGCAAATCCGCACACTATCCAGCACCTTTTAGACAGTGACAAGAATTTACTAGAGCCAAATTGCTTAATAATCCTCATAAACGAAACAAACATATAGCTACTCTTTTTACATGATCTGTGAAGGGTGGCTAACCAGAAGCCTAGTATGATTCCTGCAACTGATGGTATACAGAAAAAATTCGGTCAAAGCTGTTAAGAACAAAAAATATATCCTGAAATAGAAATTCTTGCCCTCACCAAATCTTCCAATCTCCCCCTCAAAAGTCAAATGGTCCACCTCTTAATGACTCAGTCTCCAAGCATGTATAGACTGCCAACTTTGAAGAAATTGAAGTGGCAATGCTATAGGTACATTTAATGTGGTATTTTTTCAGTTTAAAGAAATTTAGTCAAAATGTTCCAGACTTCAGGGAATGAATGGAAATGGGGTCTGAAGCATTGACCACCATTAAAATAAACTTGCAAGGAAGCATTCAAAACAACTTAACCTTCTCTATATATAGCTCTTTAAATTTTAGCCTTTTGTTTGTCAATGTGCAGTGGTAGGTACAGTTGATGCTCACTTTTGATAAAAAATGAAAATAATGGCTCAATAGGTTATGTTTTCCTTTAACTTCTGTAAGCAAAACTTTCACGAATGAGACCCGATAAAAAATTAATATACAAGCGCTGTTTGTTTATAAATTGTTTTAATATATTTAGTATTTATATTTAGTATAAATATGAATACCATATTTTTTCTATTAAGCCCTCCTCTCTATGAAGCCTCCCCCCCAAACAAGAAATGAACAAGCCTTGGATGTACTGTACACAAATATCGATCTTTTACCTTTGGAAGTTTAGGCGACTTTTATAGTTTAGCATGGGCAATGACTTGAGCATTTGTTTATAAACTGTTAGTTGGTTATATTGAAAATGAGTTTAGTTATTCCTTTTCAAAACAGTTTTGTTTAGTATTAGTATCATGAAAACGGAAAATTGTTGTTCTTCTCACGTGCGCGGAAGATGGATGAATGAAAGAAATTGAGAGTTGTGCCAATGATATTAATTCTGTTGAATATATGAAGCCCCCCTCTCTATTGAGCTCCCCCCTCCCCCCTCTCTCTCTAATATGCCCCCCATCTAAATGCCAGTTCGACATAAATTTCAGAAACACGTGTGTGAGTCGGGAGAAAATGTAAAATTCGTGAAACTTAAACAAAGGAACGCAATGAAGCGGGATTATAAAATAATTTCGATAATATGCGCGCTCTGATTGGTCAAGGACCATTTTCTAAATCTGGATGGAAATCATAAATGACGTCATCAGTTTTTATTATTTAGTAAAAGCTTTAGAATATATTTTCTATTTTTCCATACTCTGTTGGAAACACTTGGGATTGTTGGGAGAACATTCGAAAATATTTTGAATCATTCGCTTGCAGCTCATGATCCAAATCTTTTCTCATGTTCTCCCAACAATCCCGCCTGTTTCCAACAGAGTTTGGAAACACGGAAAATATATTCTAAAGCTTAATAGGAATTCATTAGTATTCCTTTCTTAAGTTTGATGAATATTTCATTTTATCCAAATGCGCGCTTGTGTTTCTGAAATTCCAAACTGGCTTATTGCTTGCAAACATTAAGTCCCCTGGAGGCATAATAAAGAAATTCGGTATTTATATGTTTATAAACAGTTTCACCTTAGACTTAATATTCATAAATGGTGGCGATTTTGATATTGTTTTGTCTACATTCAAGTACGTCCTACTAGCCTCGTTTCAGGTAACACATTCTTCTGAAAGTTTAATACAAGATTAAGTCTACTAGGGATAGTTGGAATGGAGACCGGCAAAATAACATTAAAACTGACGCCTTTTATGAAATAAGGTCTGTCAGTAATACCTAAGATAGAAGTAACGTAATTAAAAGTAGTTTGAAGGTATAAATTTTGTTTTAACTCTTCCATTAAATACTCATTTTTAAATGTTTTCACCTGCAGGGATTTGAACCAAGGGGTACAGAGCTCAGTAAACGCACAAATGTCCTCGTGAAAACCTTTGATGATGCGCTGTATAAAAGCAGAACTTTGACATTTAACCCGCCAACAAACGCTACTTCCAGAAGGCAAAGATCTGTAGCCTCGGCCCCTTGTGGCAACGTTATAAATGGCATTAATTGGCGCAATTTACTTGTTTTTAAATCTACATCTGGTGGATCCTTGTTTAATGCTAGGAGCCTGAAGGCGGTTTGTGCATTGGAACAAAGAATCGTCCAATTGGTTTCAGGTTGTCCAAGTTACTCCGTCGGTAACTATGTTGCGTTGTTGAATAACCGCACCTCCTGCAATGACATAACCGAGGATGACGTCACAAGAACACTGATGTTACTTAGAAATTGTTCAGTCTATTTTGTGAAAGGGTTACTGAAAGATAATTGCAAAGAGAAAAACTCTTGTGATAAACAGGTTCCTGCAAGATGTGCTGACCTTAATGCTGTGTACAACATATTGCACTATTTGTCAGACAACAAGTTCCAGTCGACAGAGAGTGCCACAAAACTTACGTCCACTCTAGTTGTTATTGAAAGTTACCAATTCTCAAGGGAAACTATATACTATAATTCACTTGAAAAACTCACAGATCCTGAAATATACCCAAAGAAAGATGGGGTACAACTAGCAGCTTTCAGTTTCGGAGGAATGAAATTTGACATATTCAATAAAAAGTTAATATCAGACGCTATATATCCCACGCTGTCAATGGCACTGGTATTCGTTATTATGGTTTTGTATCTACATTCAATCATTTTGGCCATACACGCCCTAGAGTGTGTGATTTTTGCACTGGTGATTGCTTATTTTCTGTACCATTTCGTTTTTGGTATCAAGTTTTTTCCGTTTCTAAATGTAACAACGTTTGTTTTCCTCGTTGGAATTGGAGCCGATGACGCGTTCGTTTATTACGACATTTGGTGTCAGACTATAGACGCGTTCCCGAATGCAAATGCCGTCGAGTTGACGTGGAAAACTCTGCGTTACGCGGCGTTGTCTATGTTTGTTACAAGTTTGACCACAGCTTCAGCGTTCTATGCAAGTGTCTCGTCAACCATAACAGCAATTAGATGCTTTGGAATATTCGCAGGGACGGCTATTTTGGCAAACTACCTCATGATGATTACGTTTTTCCCGGCTGTGGTTCTATTGCATGAACGCTACATAGTGAAAAGGCCGTCTGTAGCTGCAAGACGAGAAACAACAGAGCCTTCAGCGATGGAGATGGAGAGGTCTTCTGGAGGTACACAACAGAATAGAGCAACCAACAGTATCGAAGGGGAGAATGCGCCGTGCATCTTAAGGGTTTTCGATTACCCATGTGTATTTGTAAAATCCATGAATGCCTTCTTTAGAAAGACTGCTGACAAGATGTTTCGTAGTTGGCTGCCAATTGCTGTGGTCAAACTGCGATGGCTGTGGTTAGTTGTCTTTCTTGCTCTCACCGCTGGGTTTCTGTGTGTTGACTTTGTGAAGCCGGGACTGCAGTTACCAATCAGCAAAGATTTCCAAGTGTTTTCTTCCTCACACCCATTGGAACAATATGATCTCTTCTATAAAAGCCACTTTCGATTCAACCAGAAATCTTCTAGTGGTAGAGAGATTATATTTGTATGGGGAGTAAAAGCTGCCGATAATGGAGACCATCTGGATCCTGACAACAGAGGATTGATAGAGTTCGATAGCTCCTTTGACATGTTTGACCCCAAGGCTCAAGAATGGTTACTTTCTCTGTGTAGTTACATCGGGAACAAAACGTTTTACAAACCAAGTAATCAGGTTTGTCTAATGAAAGTGTTTAAAAATATTATGGCAAGTCCATGTGGATTTTACGGGTTTCCGTCGCCGTGTTGCAATAACACTGCCTTTCCGTACCCAAGAGATGTGTTTGGAGAATGTCTGATTAAAGTATCACGATCAATTTGGTTCAACGGACCATTTTATGATAGTACCAACGGTGAAGTAAAGGGACTTGTTTTTACTTTCCAATCAAATGTTCCTTACACAGATGAGTACAAAGTCACTGATAAGTTTTGGAACGATGTTAACCCTTGGGCAGAAGAAGTTCTTGCCAAAGCACCTCCAGGCTTACGCAACGGTTGGGTAGTCTCCTGGGGAATGCAGTTTTACAGTCTTCAGACGAACATTGCTGATGGAACCATGGCGTCAATGGGAATTTCGATTGCCATCGCCCTCCTGGTCATGTTGTTAACAACACTGAATATCTTTATCAGTTTGTACGCCATTGTCACCATAATTGGCATCATTGCTGTAACAGTTGGGTGCCTCGTACTAGCGGGATGGTATCTAAACATACTGGAATCCATCGTGATGTCAGTGGCGGTTGGTCTTTCCATCGACTTCACAATGCATTATGGGGTGGCTTACCGCATGTCACCAAGAAAAGACGAGCGGGACATACGAGTGCGTTTCTCTCTTTCCCACATTGGATCTGCCGTAACTATGGCAGCAGTTACAACGTTCATTACAGGTATGTCCACTAACAATTAACTCTTTATATCCACTACTCGGTGTACTGGGCACTGAAACTGTTATGTGTAGTTTTTGGAAATTTGTTGTGGTAGCTTTAATTGAGCGAATTGTGTTTGGATGGAATGCAAACAGTTTTCTTCGCATACGTTTTGTACTTGTTAACAGTGAAATCACCACATTAGACCTTGTTAGGGTTCAGATTTTAAAATTGTTATTGTCAGTATGCATGATAATAAAGTAGTAATGCTAGAGGATGTCGTTGTATTACGACCATTTTCGAATTCGGAATGCAAAGCATGTAGGTTTATTGTAACGAGATCTTAGACAAGAACTCAAGACAATCGAGCATTGAGATTCCGCTATTGAAGTAAAGGCCAAGCAAAATAATATCTGTGGTTCCGGTCACCAGACCGACTCTAATTTTGACAATCATATAGTATTTTGTTGCTTCTTTAGCCATAATTTTGACAATAACGCTTCTTTCCTTCTCGTCAAGATTTTTTTAAACTTCAATACCTATATATAGTATTTTCACAACTCCGCCTAGACAAGCTAATACTGATAGCTTTATGTGGGTCGTGATACTGTGTAATTTTTTTTTTTCTTGAACAAAAGTAACTTGAATTGCAATGTTTTCTCGAACTTTAATTTTTGTTCAAAATTCGATACAATCTTACTTATATCAACTATACGTATTGTCTGTGATTTTCCAACAAACTTCGAACTCCGTGCATTAAAAAACTTAACGTAATTAAGTGTCCGAATATCAATGCAGTTTGAGGCATCTATGCTTTCAAATAAATGCTGGAAATGGCATTAAAGCTTGCACAAATATTTTATAGTCATTTGAAGTCAACACTACTATAGGAAGCCATTCAGCTGTTGTGGAGTTTGAACCACGAAAATCGTGACTTTCTAGTTCATTCTTCAAAGATGTTTGTCTTGCTCAATAATTTTCTAACAAGTTACTAAATCCGACCGAACGACTATTTTTTTCAGGATATGTGACTGGAACCACAGATGTTAGCCATCATTTTTTTCTCACAACTCTAAACTCTTTGAACAAACTGGTATTTAGAATTTAGAGTATAAAGTTACAAGTATATATGGCTAAACATACTTTCTATAGAGATTAAAAAGATATGGGTCTTGTTGTCAGTTATTACTCCTGTCAATTATTTGTCTAAGATCAGTTGGCAATACCATGATGACACAACGTCTGTTTGCAGGCCGACGATTATGATTGTAGTAATCAAAATCAGACAACTACTGAAGAAGATATAGAGTCGAATGCGAACTACTACTGTCTTACTTGCTAAGAATGGTTCCATTGCAGTATTGTTAAAAATCAGCAAAATAGTCCAAAATATGAACTTCCAGCTGAACTGTTACAGTCAATTTTCAATTGATGATTTACATTAGCGAAAGTTGTGTAATTGTTCCACACTGCCTTGATGGTAAAGTAATTATAAAGAAGTTCCTGTTAAATTGTTGCCATAAATTGTTACTGCAATGAAATGTTGTTGGTAATGTTTCTTACATTTACTTTCGTTTTGGATAAATGCACTGCATTCCGAATCGACCAAGGGGTCATTTGATTCTGTTAATGTTGTTGCTGATTCTGTAGCTGTTGCAGATCACCAGTACTCAGTATTACAATGACATCCTGTTATCGTACTTACAGGTGTGATGATGATGCCATCGGTTGTTCTTGCCTACAATCAGCTGGGTCAGTTCCTTATGATTGTTATGGTGATGAGTTGGTTCTTTGCAACCTTTATATTCCAGGCCATGTGTGCAGTGGCAGGACCTAGAAATAACTTCGGTCAGCTCAGCATAACCAAGTTGTGTCGTTCCATCGGGTTGTGCAAAGTTCGACCAGAAAACGTCGAAGTAAAACCGATGCAAGAATTTGAGGAAGGTGCGCCTGCGCAAGACGAAACGCGTCAGCCGAATCTCCCTGATAGTAGCAATGGAGAAAACTTAGAAACCCAAGAGAAAGAAAAAAGGAAAAAGTGGATCCACTGAAGTGTTAGATAGTGTTTTGTGATGTGTTATTCAAGAATCGTTAGCGTTATAATGGAGTTCTTTTGTGTTTGTGGAGTGTATCGATGTTTTCAATGGGATTTGCTTGAGAAGCATAACGCTCACTGAAAATATTGCTAATAGTTGAACCTTCGAGCCATTTCGCTTGGTTTTAGAAGTATGCGGGTGTAAATGGTGGACGGTATTTATTTAATTGTTAAACAGGCCGCGAAACAGAGGTCAAAGCACCAGAATAAATTGTTATGTTGGGATAAACAGGGAGATAGCCTTATGTAAAGTGTGGTCTATATTCAAGTGTTGTTAAGTTTTCTAAATTGAGTGAGCGAGGTTTGAGATTCAGTAACAAAATCTAGCAACAATTTTCAAGTAAATGTTCTGGCATTTTAAATGCCTTTCAGCTGTTTGAAGTAAACGCCAATCATATGGGGGGAACAAGGATGTTTTTATTGTGCCCTTAACCAGTCATGATGTGATTTGTTAAGAATTTGACAACTTCTTCGCGACCCTCTCGTTTCGGCAGATGAGTTGTCGCTGTCATGTTCAGCCTCAACAAAGAGAATTATCTTTAACGTTTGATCACTGATTACAGTAGTCATATTTTTGCAGGTTATACCTCAACTTTCAGTGTTTCTGTTATGTAGTATCAACATAACAAACAACAAACCACATTCCAGGAAGAGTTACAATTAAGAGAAATATGTATATACATATATATATCTTTATTGTAATAAATACTCAAGATTATGATCAGCAAACCAGTATGTACGAGTATTGTTTAGTAAAAACTCGAATACAGAGTTAAAACAAATCTAGTATAAACGAAAATATTTATGGAAAAATAGGAAACGGTAATGTGGCACTAGAAAAAATAATATTGCGTATCTGAAAATTATAGAGAAGAAAATCAGAAAGATCAGAAACATAACGGCCTACATTCCAACGCCGAGTACCACTTTCCACTCTTTCAAATTACAGTTCAAAGTAAGCGGTTAGCGAATTAGATTTTTCGGGCATTAAGACCCTGATTGGTGTGATCATCTCCAAAGTATGCGCAAATTGGCTAATTTCAGATTTTGGAACTGGTGGATCATGGTGGATCCTGAATCAACCCTGGGGTCATGTGCTTGACTTCGAAAGTCCAAATATCATGACATCACCACACTACACGAAGTTCCATCACCATACAACACAAAGTGCCATCACCACACTACACAAAGTGCCATCTCCACATTACACAAAGTGCCATCACCACACTACACAAAGTGCCATCACCACAGTACACAAAGTACCATTACCACACTACGCGATGTGCCATTACCACACTACACAAAGTGCCATCTCCACATTACACAAAGTGCCATCACCACACTACACAAAGTACCATTACCACACTACACGAAGTGCCATTACCACACTACACAAAGTTTCATCTTATTACACAAAGCGTCATCACCACACTACACAAAGTACCATCACCACAGTACACGAAGTGCCATCACAACACTAAGGGCCATTACCACACTACACAAAGTGTCATCTTGTTACACAAAGTGCCATCACACTACATGAAGTGCCATCACAACACTAAGTGCCATTACCACACTACCTAAAGTGCCATCACCACACTACACGAAGTTCCATTACCATAACACGAAGTGCGATCACCATACTACACGAAGTACCATCACCAAACTACACGAAGTGCCATCACCACACTACACGAAGTGCCATCACCATACTACACGAAGTACCATTACCACACTACACAAAGTGCCATAACAACACTATAAAGTGCCATCACCATACTACACGAAGTACCATCACAACACTACACGAGGTGCCAGCACCACACTACACGAAGTGTCATCACTACACTATACGAAATGCCATCACCACACTACACCAAGTGCCATCACGATATTACACAAAGTGTCATCACACTACACTAAGTACCATTATCACACTACACAAAATGCCATCACCGCATTACGCGGAGCTTCATCACCATACTACACGAAGTGTCATCACCACACAATACAAAGTGCTACTACCACACTACACTGCGCGCCTTAACTCGTACCCAGGCCCGATCGAGGGGATTTGGACAGACGGAAAGAAAGAGGCACGCCATGCAAGGCTTATTGCAAACAGCGATCATTAGGTCGCTTAGGCAGCAAAAAGCATATAACACAGAGAGACCTTCATATAAACTAGAAACAGAAATTAAAGCATGGATTGGAGCTGTAAGTGTACTTTCAAACCCCAAGTAAGGTAAGAAAAGTTTGGTTTGTCAGTTGACGTTTAAGTTTTTTTGTTGTTCAGATGTATAACTTTATGATTACAGAATATGATATGATTACAGAATATTTAATTTAAAGGGTTTTTATATCAGTTGCCATTAATGTTAGCTTTTTTGGTATTCTGTTTTAAGAAACTGCTATGCCCGAAACTCATCCATTTAGCAAACATGTTCTCTCCAGCAGCTGTCGATCGACATCTCGCATTCTTCCAACAGCGCGTACTGTCAAGACGAGCAAAGCAGCTTTCTTTTCCCTGCTAAGTGCAAACGAAATGCGAAAGTGAAAGCTGAAGTCGAAACTAAAACCGAAATGTGAAAAGAAAACGACAATAAATGAAAACCTACTAAAAAAGTTGCGAAGTTGCAAAAAAAGCGAAAAAGTTTAACTGAAATAAAAGCAGATATGCGAAAACTAAAGTCCGCCAAACATGTAAACAAACCAATAATCGAAAAATAAAAATAGAAGTTTATTGCAATTTTGGTTTGGTTTTCGTATATTCAGATTTCAGTTTTCGCATTTCTAGCGTTTATTTTGATATTTTCCGCTTTATTTTTGTCATTTTGTACTGTTAAAGTAGTTCCTACTATCGTTTTGTTTTTGCATTTTCGGCTGTTTTTTTTTGGCATTTCGGTTATTTATATTTTCGCATATCGGGCTTTATTTTCACATTTTGGCTGTTAACTTCGCTCTTCACGATGGCCTTTTTTTTTCAAAAATAAACTGTGTGGCGCCGTGAATCGAAAATCTTATTTGTTAGACAAACACACTGTAGTTCGGCGCTAAAACGGCGAAACAAAAAGCATCCGAATACAGAACTGAATTCTTAGAGCCAGAAAATAAAACACACTGAAAAGCCGAAATGCGAAAGAGGGGATATTTAAGTGCGATTGATCTAGGCATGGTGTTTAAAATTTGACATTTTGAAGGCCAAATATGCAGGATTCTAAATCTACGATACATGAATGGAATCCATTTCAGGAAAACTCGAGATATTGTATTTATGTTAGCATTAAATATATAAGCTAAAAGTTCCTCTTGAAGCCCCAGTCTCAACCTCATCAGGACCATCAAAAATTGTTCATCCAAGGAGAGAGAATTTCGATTGTTGTTATCTAACTGACCTTCTGTGACTAAGTCTTTACATATTTCGTACAACTCAAGAGACGTAAACCCTGTGAAAAACTTTAGCTTTGAAGCATCGTGTATTAT
>JAOBRD020580983.1:0-16038 GCA_027575215.2 Hydrozoanthus sils
AAGTGTCCTCTATCAAAAATACATTTTGTCAAGAGTTTTATCTGTTTAAGTGTTTGAAAAGTGCTGGTTATAATACCTGAGAAACACAGAGGCACTAGTTGCTATTAAATGTGTTTGGTAATAGAACTCAATGTTATGTTTCTGTCTTTGGCTATTGAGAATTTTTAAATAAGCCCCCCTTTCCCCCATCCCTCTCTAATAAGGCCCCCACCTGGAAGGTTCTAAAAAGAAAAAAGCCCCCCCAGGGGCTTATTAGGGTGTTTTCGGTATTCCCATTCATGGAAAACGCGGTAAATGATTCTGACCTGTTCAAGAGTTGTTGCAGCGCCTAGTCGGTCACACAGTTGACCAAGCTCTTTCTCCTCTTTGTACCATCCAGCCTTGAGAGAATATACTTTAAGCATGTCGATAATTTGAAGAACCTCAGATCTATATTGTGAGTATCTGAGTAGTCTTTCCCTGTCTTGCATGACCCTCAATCGAGAGATGGCAATGTCAAGTGGAGTCCTCCCTGACTGATCAACAGCCTGAACATCTGTACCACCCCTTAATAACTGAGTAATGATGTTTATTTGATTGCTGCAGGCGGCAAGATGGAGAGGCGTGTTGCCATTAATGTCCTTTGCATTTGGGTCAGCTCCATGGTCAAGCAAAACTTTGATTACAAACTCATTATTATGTGTTGCTGCAAAATGCAAAGCTGTTCTTCCTTTCGAATCTGGAGCTGACACATTTACTCCTTTGTTGATAAGATTCACAACAACATCGATATCAGCAGAATTTGCCCCTTCTCTCAATTTTCGTTCAGCTAAATATTCCTGGTGGCTATGAGGCGACAGTTTAGAGTGTGCATGCAGTTTAGCTTTTTGGCGTGATGGAAGTATTTTTCTGGTGTACTTTTTAGAACCTAATGAGCTCTGTGTACATCCTGTGGTGTCATAGCCATATCCTAGAGTGTTAGGAACAAACGCTCCCAGTGCAGTCAACTCTGTTTGAGTCCCTAAGTTCCAGTTTAGCTTGAATATATTGTCGCCATCCTCCAAATTCCTGTTTGCCATTATAATGCTAAAATAAATTAAATAACAACAATGTCATTCACTGAAGCTGTTTTATTTAATTTCAAAATGGATTTAGCTTCAACTGATTCAGAATTAGTTTTGTAGAACTGTTCTGAATGTGTCAGTGAGTAAGTAAAAATAATAGCTAATTTTTGATCAATCTAATAAGTTGACAGTTTTAATCTTCCATGTAGAAAGTTTTAAAAAAGCCGATGTTTTAAGCGATAGTCCTTTTTATAGAAACCACACAATGTAAAATGTTGGGTTAATATGGAAAAGTTAACACATGCAAATAAAAATGATTGGTTAAAATAGAAACGTGTTTAGATAATCATGTGAGTGCAACCCCTCCATCAATTCCATTGGTGTCAATGTAGCGAGCTTGAAATAAAGGTTTTGTTCCTTATGCTTGCAAGATTCATCAGAGCTATGATTAATTTAATAATGCTGCAAATTTGTATATTCAGTTACTAAAAAAATGTAAGGGAGATTAAACTGATGCGACCATTGGTTTGGAGAGCATTTCATCATCAAGTACAACTATAAAATGTTCAATAAAATGAGCACCCAGTTCTCTACTGGTTTCTCCGTTGTAGAGTTTATCATAAACAGAATATCAAGTAATACGGTATAGTGAGGGGTACTTTTATCGCTCAGACTGCCAAAAATGCAATTTTGTCACCAAAACCACTTTCGGGTTGAATTGGCACCGATTTGACCTAAATGTGTGCAAATGTGATTTCTAAGCATATCTGAACGATCTGTGCAGTCAGACCACCAGAAATCCTGAAATTGATTTGGCAACCACTTAATGTCCATTTTCATTAAGGGCTTGCCTCCTTCCCCCCAAACAGAATGTATTAAAAGACTTCCAATACTTATTCCAAACATGATATTTTGCTTTCCAATCCATTAGCAAACAATCACATGAGTCTAAAATGTTTTTCACCTAAGCTTTTAGAAAATTTAGGTTTCATATATATATATAGATTTTCTCTTGATTTACCTTACAAATAGTTATTCAATTCAGCAATATTTGCTGGTAACCACATCTCGTTGTCTAGCTTACAGCCAAAAGAAATCACTGTCTTAATGAATAACATTTAATTATTCACTTCCATTTAGGGGCCAACTATGCAGTTGTTGTATTAAGGAGACACTTTAAATTTTGCAGAAATATATAGATCCTTGTTTTCAAAGTGCTTCGAGTTTTTGATATATAGTTATGAAGGTTTTGAAAAAAGTCAGGAAAAGAATTAAACAGCTCAAAGGAGAGAGTAAAAAGATGAAGTAATAAGATGCTTGGTAATATCAGTACTGGAGCTACAGTAATGTGGAGTTAGTTGAATACCTCCTACACCAGCTGTTTATAGTGGCTACGGGTGGCTCTCTAGGCTTTAACTATATATCTTTTTTGGTACCTCCATGGGAACAAGTTGATAATCTATATAAGAACACATTTTCTGGTTTTCATTTAAGTTGACTAACTTGTATTTTCAATATCTGAAAATCAAATCAAACCCATACCATAGACTAAACATTTGAGCTTCCGTTAATAATTTGTTTGTTCCAAGAGATATCAAAACCAAACACTAGCAAATTTCCTCTATCTTCATCTTAAACTACAATTGTTTTAAACATCAATCAAAACAGCATAATATATTAAAATGCTGGACCTGTCAGAACATACCTCTACTTTCACATCCTGTTGCGTTGTCCTTCTTTTACACGAATAGCGCCAACTGTGTCAACAATCAGCGGGTTTGCGGGGACACCAAAGCTCAACCTACACTAAGTACCTCAAAGTTTTTATCATCAAAAAAAAAAAAAAAAAATTACCTCGCAGCCATCAACAAAATCTTTTTCCCGTCGACAGTGAACCTCACACACAGTAGAAATTACTGGTTTCAATGAAATACATATATGAAGCGAAGAGCAAAAACAAACTGGAACATGACGAACGCCCAAACCATGTGACCTTTGTCTGGTCCTGTTGTGACACTTTTATATTTGTCAACGAAATTGCCCAGAAATTTGCATTCACACATTCGTTAACTTTTGAGACGTAGTGCAAAGTCCAGGAAGCAAACAGAAAGATACCCGAGATGTCCTTTGATTCTGAGAGACGCCGAAATTAAAACGAAAAACTGCGAACTTGATTAAAAAGTCAAGACCCTGTCCCAAAGAGTTGCTGGCTCGGGATTGGAAAAAATTCTTACATCTTTTAATTATGGCAGAGAATGATCCCTTTAGAACTTGGCTTTTGAAGTTTATTGTCGTCATTTCAAAGATTTTCATTTTGCCGTGGAAGGTGTGGAAGATATTTCTCACATGGTAAGTAACTGGCATTTGAACGATTTTTTTTTGTGTCTGTGCATGTAAACAGAGGGAAGTTGGTTATCCTAAAAAAGAATAACCAATCAAAGAAAAAATGAACAAATTAAAGACATACAACAATGGTTCCACAGCCATGTCCAGACTGTAACCCTTTTAGCTCTTGCTTGTCTATCAACATCTAACTAAACTCGTACAAACCAAGTTCAGCGCGCAAAGAAAACTTCTCCTAAACTGGTTGAATATGAAAAGTATTGGTTCTAGTTGGGAGAATTTAGCAAAAAGATTAACTATGGCCAGTAATAATTTTGTTTAATTTGTTTAGGTTTAAAAACAAAGTCAACAAGTATGCTCTGTCATGTCAACTATTTAGCTCTACACTGACCCATGGCTAATGACATTGCTGATGTTTTTCATTATGACCATAATGCAAAACATTGATTATTATCAGTTTCCCCTCTAAATATTTTGTACAACATTTAAGTAACAAAAAGTTGTATACTTTTATTCATCTAAATTTTTTTTAAAAATGTGGGAGATATATGTAAAATTCAGAAGATCATGTGAAAATTAAGTCTCCTGCAAAATACAGAAGAGCTTGCATCTTTGTAGCTGCCAATTATTGCACCTAATAGGTTTATTGTCCAATGGTGGTAAAACTGATCAATCTTAATGCTCAGTAAAGCACCTTTGCACATATCCATATGGTAAAGGTGCTATATAAAATGTGCATCACTTTCCTTTTTTCACTTTTGTTATATATTACTGCTCAGTAGCTTTTTCTAATTTTTATTTGTAGGTTTTTGAACTTACTGCTCAGTGTCCTGTTAGTTTGGCCTTTCAATTTATTGGGTATTGAGTTGACAGTCAACGACTTTGGTTTCCTGAAAGTTCAAGGCCTCCATATTGGGTTGAAAAAGAATAAAAATCTATTTTTGGTAAACAGTCAAAATTTTATGCTTAGGGTGTTTATGTTACTTATTAAGGAGATCTTGGAGATAGAGGAGAGCTCCCATTTTGTGCTTCCTTTCAATTAAGTTGGCTGAAACATTAGGGAATACATGAACAGCTTAGTGTTGGAGATTTCATTCCCACTGATGTTCTAGCCCCCTATATAACTGCCCTAGGATCATCCCTAACAGGCATAGCCAACAAAATTATCAGGCAGTTATGAGGCCCTTTGCCAGCAATTTGTTTTAAACTAACAAAATTAAGGAAGTATCGATCAATTTTTCTTGTCACTAGTGAACTGTCATTAGAATGTCACCATAAACAGATTCCATCAACTCTAAAACATTTTTGACAAATTTAGTATAAGCCTGTTCTTGTTTTTGATTTGTAAAGCTATTTGAGCTTTGTTTCTGTGAAAAGATTTCTAAAATAGTGCCTTAGGAATTTGAATGACTTTGTATGTAACTCCAGGTTGTATACTCCAATAAACCTATGACAGATCACATACCATAAATTAATAAACTGTATGGAATCAAGTTCACTATAATTTTTTTATCCAATGAGTAGTTTTATATGTGAAACTATTATAAATACTGTTATTGACAACATTATTTCTCAATCAACTTGTAAAACTCCTAGAAATTGAATTAAGATAGTATACAGGTCTAGTTTTCTGATTTGGGAGTATATTTCTATGTACCCATTAAAGCAATTTTGACAATCATTCAACAAGGTAAGACAAAGGCCTCTTAATGATGTTTTTTTCATTTTGTAAAAATAATGTAACTCATTCTGAATCCAAAAACATAGTAACTTTTAATTTGAAGTTTCTTGCTTATCCACCTTAGCACTGCTGCAGTCTGACGAACCAATACATCATGCAACTATAGTCATATTATGTGTTACTTTACAAACACATGTGGAATATCAGTGATTGAACTTTGAAGCTATAGTTTACAGCAGTCTAAACAAAATGAGTAATTTTCAGCATTTCCTAATCCAAGCATATCAGCTTTAAAGTAAACTTAAAGATAGAAATTTACTTTTTGAGACTGTGTTTAACTTTAAGCTTAAACTTTGTTCTTTGTGTTCTAGGATGTAGGGGAACTGAAAGTTAGAATGGACTGGTCACTCAGAGACTGGAGGTAACTAATTACAACAGGTCAAATCATCCATGGCTATCTTGTCTTGGTTAAATCTTTCCTTAAATACAGTACATGCCTATGACACAAAACTGATATTTTGACAACTAAAAACTAGAATTCCATTAGATAAACACAAATCTGAAGTTTGAGAGAGCTCTAATAAAAAGATGCGAAGCTATAGCTATTTTGTTCAAAGCTTTTTTCTCTTCATTTTTGGTTCCCTCAGTATAGAAGCAAAGCTTGGGATGAATGACATCAAGCAGTTGGGTTTCAGGGAAACATGTGCATGTTTATCCCTGAATATCGGAGTTGATTTTGCTGTTGTTGGGAAAGCCTATGCAGCAGTATTTTCCCTTTGTTTTATTGTTGCTGTCAACTCATTGTAAGCCAGTTATTAATAGAACACCATGGAAGAGATGAACTTAACAGTTTTCAGAATATGCTCAGATTTTGCTGTATCCTTTTACTGAAAAGGCTTCGGTTGGAAATTAGAAACCAGTATATGTAGATGGCTGATCCCCTTTTAACCAAAACTAATACATGTTCACTTGCAAATGTGAAAGATGTGCTTGGTTAGACTGTCATGCGAGAGACTAGTTTAAAAACTTTTTGGGAACTTGCAATATTGCTTAAACTCTACAAGGTAGCTTTTGGACAGAAACTAGAAACAAATGTGTAGTGTCTAGTGACTATAAAAGAGAATAATAGCACAGTGAGGTCAATGCCCTTTGTATAAGCTGGCCCACTTTTCCAGGTTGAAATCAGGATTAACACCTCAATCAGCTTTAATACAGAAAATAAGAATCTTGTTAGCCATTAGAACTAACTTGATTTATTACCTTCATAATTTTATTCAACTTAGCCAAAATTGATTAGATTGTTTCTCATAATTGTTTTCCACAGAAACTTTGGATTGAAAGTTTATGTGAAGAATATCAAAGCAGATTTTCTAAGGATTCTCAGTTATATTGAACTCGAGGTACAGTATAATTTATATATGATGAAGTTCGAAAACCAATCACACTATGTCAACTTCTAAAAGAAGCCTAAGATCCTTTTACTCTTCTGTGATTGATAGAACTTCCTGTTTCCCCAATACCAGCTTGCAGCAGTAATTTCTAAATTCAACCAATGATAAGGGTAAAGATTCTTGTGGAATAAAACAGTTGTAACAGAAAGTTCTAACCAATGCAAAAAGAGATCACCTGCCCCTTTTGAAATAATTCATCAAACTGGTTTTAATTTATCATCACAGTCAACTGAACCATATCTCTCTCCCATGAGATTCTGATTTGGTGAAAGAAAGATGATTGACAAAATAATGAGCTGAACAGTGGTTTAAACAAATTCTTTCATAATTATGCAACTGGACCTGTTTGTACAGAAAGAACTTTTAGATTGAAAAAATATTTAATATTATTATTATTATTATTGTTATTAGAGCTATTATTGTTTAGAAGTTAAGCCTGTATAAGTGTAGCAGCTTGTTTATATGACTTTACTATTATTAATCTTATTATTATTACTACTATTTCCATTATTACTATTATGACATGAGAATATACTTCATAACCTAGCTGGTTGAAAATGTGATTGATTTAACATGCAACTGTATGAATCATACCAATGGTCAAAGTACATCGACATTTTTTTGTCACTGACTAGGATGGATCAAAGCTAGAAGGATACCTTTCTGGTGTTGTTGTATGGAAAATTTTCTCCACAACTTATCCAGCTGATGTACATATGGTAAGTTATATAAGTTCTTAGAAATTATGTGTTTAATGTGGTCAAACATCAACAAGTTTATGACATTTTTTGACTCGAGTCAAGAATGAACAGTCCAGATCCCCTTTGAGGTACCTGGGACCTACAGTTTAACATCCTTTTCTGAGAAGACGTGAAAGTCTAACCATTTGTAGATGTTAAGAAGCACCTCCTTGGTTATTTAGACCCTGAGTGAAGGTCTGGCACTGAGAATTGAATCCAGGCCTCCTGCACAACAGGCTGGTGCCCTTACCAACTGGGCTGACCAGCTGACCAAGCGGCAGTTTAAGTCAAGCGAAAAAGAATTAACCTGTTATTTGTCATTTTGTTAAAAAGTATTGATCAAATCAATGTTTCAGGAAAAGTAAGATTTCAAACCAAAAACAGATTGATAAACTATGGACACCATTTCCTAATCCCCTGTCAGAACATCTCACCCCAAGAATTGAACTCTTTGTACATTTTGCTATTGTTTCTATGTTAGATTATTGTGTTAGCTGTTTTTGATAAAAAAAAATAAATTTGCATGTTGTAATTAATATTACTCAAAGGACTGTCCTCTTTATATATAATTATATAGCCATAAAGCAGATAGTGTTTTTACTGCAAGCTAAAAAACACATTTTTTGTTGAATTTTAGATCAATTCAGGGGCACACAGTTCTCTACAACTTGTTCCAGAATTCAGTATCCTAAAAACATCATTTTATTGGCTTCAAGCAACTGATGTCATCTTGGAGATGAAGATGGTGGCTGATTCAAAAGAAGAAAATCCTCTCACACTTAAGGTAAGAATACTTCTGTATTTAATTGTTTCTCTTGAGAATGGATAGCGAATGATGTTGAACTGGTAGTAGAAGGAGAAATGCTTACCTAGTAGTATATGAGTGAAAGTATTGTTTATCAGATTCTGTTTAATGGTATCTAGGGTATTTTAGATGCAAGTTTGTATTTGTGAGAGTTTTCTAAGAGAGTCTCCCATAATTGTGCTAACTTTTTTTAGCTGTGTACATTAATTAGTAAATGGTGAAAATATGTTGGATAACTGTAGGCCAGAGCCCAAATCCCACAATGTGTTGCTGTATATTATTGGGACTTGGTCAAGGGAATATTAGGAATTGGTCTAGCTCTAACTAGTGTAAGCCGTATAAGTTAATTAAACTGCAATAAAAACAAATTTAACTTTAACCCACATGATTCCTGCTAAGTAATTAAAATTCAAAGTAATAAGATCTCAACAAAATTGCACACCTCAGAATTTGTTGAAGCAGTGGACGTTTTCAGAATCTACTTAAAAAAAACTAAGAAAATGAGTGGTCACTTTCTAGATTTTTAAGCATTGGTTTTAAAGTTAGAACATATTTTTGCTGAATCTGTTTGTAGCAGGATAAGGGTTAACTTAACTTTTGTGTGCCTTAACACAAACTATGGCCTCATTTTAAATTGGGGTACAGTAAAACTAAAAACCCTCAATTAGTTTTAATAAAATCTTGGTTTTTTAGTCTGCAAGGTTTGATGTGATTCTAGTGCCAATGGAACAACACTTTGTCCTCATGAGCAATGCTGCAAGTATCACTGCCCACTCTGGACTATGCAAGTGTTCTCCATCTGGAGCTGGAACAGAAGATAAGGTACAGGTTACAAAATTAGAATTTGAATGTACTGGCATTAAAGGATATTGATTATAGGAAACCAGGAAGGTTGTTCATTTGGGTTATCCATGTAAGGATGAAGTGTTATTCACATAAAGCATGAAGACAAAAGAAATTAGTAGATGAGGTATGTGTACAATAGCAATTGTTCCAGGAGACTATCCTAGAATCAATGGACCATTTCTTCTCTCCAAACCTGTTGACTCAATGGACCAGTGCCTCTCCTTGAATATGTTGACTCAATGGACCGTGCCTCTCCTTGAACCTGTTGGCCCAATGGACCAGTGCTTTTCACTGAACTTGTTGGCTCAATAGACCAGTGCACCTCTTTGAACCTATTGGCTAAATGGACCAGTGCTCCTCTCCAAACCTGTTGGCTCAAGGGACCAGTGCTTCTTTCCGAACCTATTGGCTCAAGGGACCAGAGCTTCCCTTCAAGCCTTTTGGCTCAGTGCATCAGTGCTTCTCTTCAAGCCTGTTGGCTAAATGTACCAGCGCTTCTCCCTGAACCTGTTGCCTCAATGGACCAGTGCTTTTCCTTGAACCTGTTGGCTCAATGGACCAGTGTTTCTCCTTGAACCTGTTGGCTCAATGGACCAGCGCTTCTCTTCAAGCATTTTGGCTCAGTGGATCAGGGCTTCTCTTAAAGTCTGTTGGCTCAGTGGATCAGTACTTCTCTTAAAGTCTGTTGGCTAAATGTACCAGTGCTTCCCTTCAAGCCTTTTGGCTCAGTGGATCAGTGCTTCTCTTCAAGCCTATTTGCTAAATGTACCAGCGCTTCTCCTTGAACCTGTTGCCTCAATGGAGCAGTGCTTCTCCTTGAACTTGTTGGCTCAATGGACCATTGTTTCCCCTTGAATCTGTTGGCTCAATGGACCAGCGCTTCTCTTCAAGCCTTTTGGCTCAGTGGATCAGTGCTTCTCTTAAAGTCTGTTGGCTAAATGTACCAGTGCTTCTCCTTGAATGTGTTGGCTCAATGGACTAGTGCTGCTCCTTAAACCTGTTTGCTCAATGGACCAGAGCTTCTCCTTGAACTTGTTGGCTCAATGGACCAGAGCTTCACCTTGAACCTGTTGGCTCAATGGATCAGTGCATCTCCTTGAACCTCTTGGCTCAATGGACCAGTGCTTCTCTCTGAACCTGTTGGCTCAATGGACCAGTGCTTCTCTTCAAGCCAGTTGGCCTATTGGACCAGTGCTTCTCTTCAACCTGTTGACTGAATGGACCAGTTGTTCTCTCCGAACCTATTGGCTCAATGGACCAGCACTTTTCTCCAAACCTGTTGCTCAATTGACCAGCGCTTTTCTTCAAGCCTTTTGGCGCAATGGACCACCGCTTCTCTTCAAGCCTGTTGACTAAATAGATCAGTGCTTCTCTGCGAACCTGTTGCTCAATGAACCAGTGCTTCTCTCCAAACCTGGTGGCCTAATGGAGCGCTTCTCTCCAAAGCTGGTGGGCCAATGGACCAGTGCTTCTCTTCAAGCCTGTTGACTCAATGGATCAGTGCTTCTCTCGGAACCTGGTGGCCCAATGGACCAGCGCTTCTCTCCAGAGCTGGTGGCTCAATGGCCAGTGTTTCTATTCAAGCCTGTTGGCCCATGGACCAGCGCTTCTCTCCAAGCCTGTTAACTCAATGGGTCAGTGCTTCTCTCCGAACCTGTTGGCTTAATGGACCAGTGCTTCTCTTTGAACCTGTTGGCTCAACAGACCAGTGTTTCTCCAAGCTTGTTAGCTCAATGGACGAGTGCTTTTCTTTGAATCTATTGGTTCAATAGACTATTGCTTTTCCATCTCTACTTGCCTTGGTGTTAAGACAATAAGAAACCTTGACCACCCTTCCTCGATAGGAAGGTTAGTTCTTGCAAAGCTGGTGCTCAGAAATACTGGAACAAGTTGGGTGTTTTATTTAAGATACAACACAGTGGTCTGGCGAGGAGTCAATCTCATAACAAATTTACAAATGGTGTCACACTAATAAACTCAAACTCATTATTAGGTACCGCACTTTTTCATGTAATCATATTAGGATGATTTTGTTTTTCAACTTTAATTATTTATTCAGTTTTTACCAATTCCCATTTTCTCATTACAAAATGGCTCATTATACAAGTGTTACAAAAGGAGAAGTTAGAAGATGATAAATTTGCTGGGGCTGAAAAGGTTAAAAAAAGAGGGTGTAGTTTGTAGGTTAAAATAATGATGATGGCGATCATCAGATAAATGATTTTGGGTAGCAGTTAGGCATTTGATGGAATTAGGGGCCTCTTTATTGGCAGTGGTTAACTTGTTAGCACGCATTTACAAGCTGTCCTAACTCTATTAAATATCTATCTACTACCCAAAACCATTTTCTGATGATCGCCAACAAGGATGAAACTCAAGTTGTTTTTCTAAAAAATATTTCTAAATCATTTTATAGTAATATGTACAATTTTAGTATTATATATGTTACTGATATTAATATTTAGAAGTTTGGTTTATAGCTTCCAAAAGAGGTGTATAAGGCATTTTCATCCTCGTGCACAGTGTGTATATATCACAGTTTTGGCAGACCACAGTCTTACAAATATATAGGTTTCATTACGATTTGCTGTGTTTATTTCCCATTGTTTTGTCGGGTGACAGGATTCAGTGATATCTGTAAGTCCTGTGACCTGTCAAAACAGTAGGATATATGAACTGCACATGGGTGTGCCTAATTTAAACTAAACTAAAAACTAATGTTTTTGCAGGTTCTTAGTTTTGAGCAGTCTGAAATTTTTGCTTGCTGGGCATTTCATGGACCAAATGTCTTTAGTATTGGCTGTCGCAGTTTACAGCTACAGATTATACCAGGCCCACTTGAATCAGCGTTAATGATGATAGACAAACTCTTAAAGGTACCACAGGATGATACCAGTCTTCAAACTAAATGTAAGTCATGCATTTCTTAGGTAAGTTAGAGGCTTCACTACTCTTCGATAATCGGAAAATAAAACTGGTTTTAGGATATATATGAGAAATAAATACACACAGTGTAATTTACCTTCCACACACTCGTCCAAAAAAAATCAGTGTATTGCCCGAGCTGGGACTCGAACCCGCGTCTCCTGTATGCTAGTCAGGCATGATGACCACTACACCATCGGGTATTCACCATGCTGGCAACAAAGCAAACAGCGATGAGTATCTGGCCACACGAGGGTTTAAAAAACTGGTAAAACTGGTTTTACAACCCAATAATAAGGCTCCGAGGGCATATGGTTTAACATCCAAATATCTGAGAAGATGCGAAGCTCTAACTGTTTGCAGATATCAGTGCAAGGCAGCATCTTCTCCTCAGTTATTTTAAGACCCAGGCCTCTGACTGGCACCTTAGCAGCTGGGCCAACCAAGCAGTGGTCAAAAATTTATATTTGTGGCATTGGTGTGGGTGATCAAAGTAAGAAACTTTATTGACATTTACACGAACTTTGATAGCATTTGAGATTGTTATGTAAGAGAAGACAACTATTATCAGAAATACAAATACATTTGTTTTGTTAACTATCCTATGTCCTCGCTATAACTACTTTGCAATTACCATGCTATGCACTTCCTGAGAGATTCCTTTTCGCAAGTGAGAGTACTAAAATGTGGAAGAGTTAAATACAGTCTAGAGACAAAACAACTGCAAATTTTAAAAGCTCTTGTTAGCCACTGTGGTTTCAATAATTTCTAACTATCGAAAGTGGTTAATGATTGTGTGACAAAGAGAAGTGGGGTATTATTACAAATTCTGCAGTATTAATTTATATTAGTTTTGAAGTAAGTGTGGATGATTTATTCGTAAACTGATGTATTTGAATTTCCTGGATGGTATTAATGGTTAGCAATAACTTGTTTCAGCAGTTGAACCCATAACGATTAAAACAACCAAAAGGGAAGAGGTTGAACCCATGGATTTTAGGGTGAGAACTTAATCTAGTTAATCAGCACCTAACATGAACTAAGAACTGATAGTTGACAAAAATATAAAAGAAAGGTTAACTGGTTTTTTGTTGGAGGTAAAGTGATACGTTACAAAGTAAAAAGAAACAGAAGGCATGTTTCTTTCAATGAGAAATCGGTTAGCAAATTTAAAGGTCAACAGTACTACTAGTGAAAATATTCAATTGTCTCTCTATGTGAGTCGTTGAAGACCAAAATGTTTCGACTGCTTACTGTAAGCTTTCGTCAGGCAACGTGTAGACTGTCACCACATGATCAAGCTAACAAGATACAGTCCACATAGCACCTGAAGAAGGCAAGCATTAAACAATCGAACTGTTGCGGGCCTCAACGTTCATCAGACATTGCCAAACAAATGAATATTTTCACTATGTATCCTCACCAACACTAAATAATCTCTTTCAACTTGTCAACAAAACTAATTTCGTTGATTAAGCGAATAATTTGATGAGATTAAGCTAAATACCGTATTTTGCCGTGTATAAGTCGACCTTTTAACACCAAAAATTCACGTCTAAAAATCGCACTCATCTTATACATGGATCAAAACATGAAATTTTTTAACATCCCTTAAAACTCTATAAAAACGTTTAAAACTAGCATTTAGATGATAAGTACTTGAAGCAAGAAAGAATTATGTGATCTTTATAGTATACTGTGTACAAACAATTGACTATCGTAAAAAATGAAATGACTAATAATTACTTACTTCGCTCACTGTGTAATTTGTGTTGTTGTTTTTTTTGCATTTTTTTCTCAAATTTTTGTTACAAACTTAGATTTTTTGCTATTTTTATCTTGCAAAGTATTAAGATCGACTTATACACAGGAACTCTAAAACTTGCACTTTTTTGGCTGCAAAATGGGGGGTCGGCTTATACACGGTGTCGACTTATACACGGCAAAATATGGTAAGCAATTAAGAAAGTGAAAACCTTTGTTCATTTTACTGGACTGAAAAAAGAAGAAACAACAGTTGTACAGTTAAAATTCCATTGTTCAGTATTGTCATTATAAAAATAATAAACTTTTTTGTAAAAACTCCTTCATAGGCCTTTTTAAAGTCGTGTTAAAGCCTCTTCTGCTACAAGTTTTAGAAACCCCCGGAGTTCTCTTGCTTGAAGGCTATTAAACTCACTTTTAAACTCCAGGTTACAAAGTCAGTGCTTTAGTAAATGTTAGGACATGTTGCTTCCTCATCTTTTGGGCACAAGAATTTAAGGCTATACTGTCATAACCACAAAAAGTACAAGTTGTCACCTGTTTTGAAGTAATTGATCTATTTCGATCAACACATACAGTCGAACCACTCAAGGTGGACACCCAGATAAGACGGACACCTTTATAAAATGGACACCAAATTTTAGTCCCTGCTGTTTTCTTATTCAGCCATTTACTGTATTTTAAGTCTCTATAAGACGAACAGCTCTCTAAAATGGACAGTTGAGGCCATTCCCGAAGGTGTCCATCTTAAAGAGGTTTAACTGTAATCTTAATGGATTTATTATTGTCGGGATGTTATGTATACTCTAATACTGGTTATGAATTTCATTTCTTTAAGCTTCTCGTTCAAGCTGAGGAAATTGCAATATCAATTCAAAATAGGGATCACAGAGAGCTGATTTGCATCGAAGCATACCTTAACTACTTCTCAGACAACTGGAGAACAAAGGTAGTGTACAACTTAGAGAACTATGAACTTTAGTAAGACACACTTTTCAAAATTCATTCATTCATTCCAAAATATTTTTGATTTCTATTTTAAAAGACATTTTTTTGTATGATACAGTTTGATTGACCACTCAAGTCAGTCATGTTTGACCATGTTTCCAAATAGTGAGGGTCATATTTTTGTTCTTCAAAGCTCTGTTGTTATTCACTTAAAAACTAGGAAACGAGCCTTAAATAAGCACCTTGTCAAGATCACGTTACATTATTACCACAAGTCAAGGTTACAAATTATGCAAGGGCACGTGACCATATTTATTGAGAAAGTAAATCATTGTTTACTTGAAAATACTCTTTTGTAGTCCTTTAACCTGTATTGGAACCCTTAGAGCTATTACTTATTACCCTGAGTTATGAGTAGTATAACATGGATTGAGTTGCCCCGCTTTTCCTGTTTAACTATGCAGTTGAAAATGCAGTTGTAGGAGACCTTAGTTGTGAGCTATGCTTGATAACTTTTGGCAATTAATAGTAAGTAGTGCAAATGCACTTGTTGTGCCACTTTTTCGATATTAAAGCATTGCTTTACCAACTGAAGTTGTGTAGAGAGTTGTTCCAGTAACCCTGGACAATGAACAGTCTAGCATGTAGCTATTATATTCTTCTTTTTCCTGTAAAGGAGACTGTTGATGAACAGGAGTTGCAGTTGATGTTAAACAGCGATTTCAAATAACCCTATGCAGCGGTTTTAACATTTCCAGTAATTAAAATAATGATTTTCATAATGCCTTTTTATGCGTTTTGAATAGGTACTAGCAATGACGTATTTATTAACTTAACAATTGTCAAAAAGACAATTTGGTGTATACATATACTGAAATATTTCATCATAAATATTTAGGTCAAGAGTAGTGCGATTTTTGGCTTAAGTGCAGTAGTTAAGAATTTCGAGGATGACTCTCAAAATAGACAATGTCTTTTGGTTGGTGATAAAGAGACGTCGAAGCTATGGACGTGTAGAGTTGCGGTAAGTGTAACCGAGAAATATTGGCGTATATAAGTTCTGGAACAGTCCGTTTTGGAGTAGTACAAACTCATTACCAGGCACTCGTGGGGGTGCAAGGGTTAATGGGAAACACAAAGGTTGTGAATCTTCGGAAAATCTTCTGCTTTTCATATAGCATTCTTGAGTAACACAAACCCATAAGCTAGGCATAGGTTATTAGTCTCTCTTGTTATATGGCAGATTGGTTGGCTAGTTTGAGGTCTAGGTTCTCTGGTTAAGCAAAGGGTATTGTAGTTTACCAAGAAAAGGGCTGAAGCTAGCTAAACATCGTTTTTCTCAACCCTGCATGGCCTGCCAGGCTGGCACCTATCCCCGGTTTTTTTACTACCCCTGGACAAGACACTAATCTATCGCAGGTAAATCCCCATCAGAAGCTGGTACTCATTTATACAACCAGGGCCTGCGGAGGGGGAGGGGCTGGGGGGGGGT
>JAOBRD020581088.1:0-16038 GCA_027575215.2 Hydrozoanthus sils
CCATTTCATTTCATAATATTTATAAAATTATTTATACCATTTCTTACTGCAACAACGCAGAATACAATATTTAGTAACCATTTGGGGAAATGACAACTAAGGTGATGTGAAAGCTATAAAACCCTAGTTTCAAGTTTGTTTCCCTTCTTTGCTTGCCGAACTTGCCCTTTTGACTGTCCTCATAGACTTGGTAAGCAGTCTTATCATCATGGGAACACAGCCACAGGGTTGATTCACTGGCAAATGAACTGTTACTCTAGTTCCCAGGTATTACCCACCAAGAAAAAACACAAATTGGGTTAATGTAACAGCAAATTAACTGTAACTACTAGGTATTTGCTACCCATGATAGTACAGGGTTTGTTGGGATGGCAAATTAACTGTAACTATCAGGTATCTGCTAGCCACGATAGTACAGGATTTTTAAATGTTTTGATCATTGTGACCCTCGGGAAAACAAAACTCACTATATTTCCCTCCAGAGCATACACATCAAGTGTGTATTGTTATCACTAACCGTTGAACAATTGTACAGGGATTCATACGACTTCAATTGCAATTTGGAATTAATTTGCACGAGTGAGTTTTTCAAAAAGTTTCAAAATTTAACGAGCCCGCAACTACTTATCTAAGCCGTGGCTACACGGTGCAGCATTGCATGCAACATTGCGCGCAACTTAAACCTTTCGTGTAGCCACACGGTAAAACCGTTGCGTGCAATGTTGCTGGAGTATAGGATCGGTTTCTAATTCGTGCAACAATTTCAGAGGTGGCTCCACGGTGCAATTCTATCGTTGCGCGCAACGTTGCATGCAATGTTGCACCGGAAGTGAATATTTTGACGCGTGTTTGACACTTTATTTTCTGGTTGCTGTGATTGGCTGATGAGAAATAGTCCACAATGTTAAAGACTTCAAAGTTCAAACTGTTCCATTTTTTACAAAATATAACCAAGGAATTGTCAACCAAGCAACGTTTTCAATGTGATTGACTCTCAACATTTACAAGAAATTTGCAACAACAAGGCAAAGATGTTATAAAAACAAATCAATGTTCAATCAGTGTCTGAATCGCTGACTACCGGCGATTCGCCTCGTGGTCTTGAAGACTTTGACTTGCGGCTCTTGCATTTTGGAGGTGTTGACGCTTTTAAAATGTGTGAATAGCTTTTGATAGCAAATAGTCATATGCTATATGATTCTATTCATCAAATGGAATGAATCGTATTGCATATGACTATTGGGCATATCGAGCTAGCAGATGCAAAACGTGTGTCCAGAGGGAACAGACAAGAACTTAACATGTGACTCGGCTCCCCGTGTGAGTCTCTGTACCTCAGTTGGTAGAGCATCTGACCGGTAATCAGAGGGTTGCGGGTTCGTTCCCTTGACTCAGAATTTTCTCTGATCACTCAACCTGAGAAGCGCTTTCCTTCATTCTTTACAACACCAAGTTGCAAACTTCTACATAAACCATTTCACCGATCTACTATAATGTAAATATCGAACTAAGTATGTGATAATAAGTTTTACATTCTTTTTATGCTTGCAACAACACAATTAAGATTTTAGTCTCTTATCTCAATTTTGCTAAAGTATTTAATTAGTATTAGATTCGAATTGACGGAAATCGCTATCGCTCAGCGCCGCAACTGTTTGTTTTCATTACTCGTCATGAATGTTAATACAAGTGATGGTTATGTATTTTTGCCGCGGTTTCTGTTTCCAGTTAGTCAACTCGCCGACTGTTTTGCATTTCAAAAGTTGCCAAATAGATTTGTTCGGTAGACTTCTAACGACTTGCTTCAGTACGAAAACAAAGCGTCGTAAAGAGCGTGCAACAAATATATACGAATTGTCTATATCTGAAAACAAAACCTATTGTCAACTGACACTGATTGCAAGTCATAACCGGTAGTATCAACCGGTGGCGGCTTGTAAGGTCAAATCAAATGTCTCATAAATGTTTTATTGCAAAAAAATGAACATTCACAGTTTTCCCTGAGAGTCAAGTTCAGATGATGATGAAAATCTTTACATTTTTTAAGCCTTTGTGAATTGAAATACGTAAAGACCCTCAATTTTAAGAGTTGTTCTGTAATAAATGACCTTGTTAGTCGGACTACCCGCAAGGCCCGACTTTTTTTGCCAATTTGTCACGTGTTTTGGAACAGTCACGTGTTTGACCAAATTACACAAGCACTTTGTCATTATCGTCACACGATCCGACAGCTCGCCACGAAGAAGGAATGTTTCCTCTGCTGGATTGAAGAATTTATTAAGTTAAAAAAAACTATCACGTTCTGGACGACAATCAAGAAACTACTCACAAATGCCGTTCAGTGTAGACTTACAATGCAATAAAAGATGTGGTCAAGGAGCGTCAGTTTCGAAATGAGCCGTTCCGTGAACCAAGATAAAATGAGTTCAAATTAAACTCAAACAATCAAAATCAAAATCAAATGAATTCAAAGGAAAGTCAGAGGAAATCGGAGGAAAAACTAACTCTTTAGTGTTCATTTTGTAAACCACATTCACAGTAACCACATGGACGACATATTGGAATCGCTCGACAAGAGGAAAAGTCAACAGACCTTGATTGATTCTCTAATCACAATGATAAGTTTATGTTAGCATTTTGTCAGTGTTTTCTTTTTGATTGTGTTATTGATTGCAGTCTTGTTCATAGATGTTGTAATAAATTTAAGCCTCAGATTCTTCTATTGTGTACTGTAGCCCGACTCCACGCTCTTAAAGCGTCTAGTATTTTACGCGCAGAATAATAAGTAAACGCGTTTGTGGTTTCCTGCTTGATTATTTGCGTCATTTGTTTACTTAAAGTATTGTTGCAGTTTGTTTCCTATGAAAATCTCGCACAAGTTATTTCTTTGAATTATCTGCTTCTTGTTCATGTAAATTTCAACATACTGAAATACTTAAGAAATATCAGTTTATACGGAAGTAAACGAAGGTTTTTGTTGATATAAAGATATTTGAAGCCAATGCCAATCATTTGGATTTTTTGGTTTGTTTTCATTTTTCTCCCACCGACTGACCATTCAAGTTAAAAAATACCTGAGCTATCGGAAATTAAGTTGGCTGGCCTAAACGCGTCCAAGTACGACTTACCGTACCTAATTTTTTTAAGTTAATGAGCATGCTAAACATAAAACATTGCCGTGAGGAATATAAAATTATGTTCAGCGACCTAAATGACTAAGAAATAGCCTGATTGGTTAAATGAACCATCACATTGGTAACATAGAGAAATTTTGTTTAGCTAGGTTCTGGTTTAAATCTAGATTCCTCCATTAGCTTTAAATAACTGTTCTGGAATATACATATAAGGAATAAAACAATTAAGAAAGAGTTGAAAGTCAAAGAATAAAAAGATGGGTGTACTCAATGCAACTACTGTATTAAAATTGCGTTGCGTGTTGTCTGCGTTGTTTGTCGGTCTTTTATTCCTGCAGTCAGATTAAAGTTTTAATTTCAATCCTAAGCCACGAGGAGTGAATCTTTGATAAGATTTTGATGCATACGATGGCCAACAAAATCAAGACAAAATCTAGATAAACATAAACGAATTAAATTTAAGAAATCAAAATGTTGTCACGACAAGCTTGAAACGGTTCACTGGTGCGTGCAGAGAAGCAATACTAACTCCCATTGTCATCTTGGTTACAACGTTAGAGCATAAATATTTGAGTGTTGTCATAGCTAGTATCAACAAAAGAAAAATAAGAAAGTATATTCTGATTTCTAAATTGATGCGTTGCATGAAGGAAGTACGACAGAAAACGATGATATTCCTTGAGTTTCTAAAGACCTCCTAAAATTTGGGTCAACTTTTCAGAGAAAGTTAGGAATTGAGCAAAAAAATTATTTTTCTATAGAATAAGCTTTAAAAGAAGTTCAAAGGACGGGGCGGTTCATTGGTGCATGTAAAGAACAAGCAAGGGACCAACGGGTGGCTGGGTAAAATTTTAAGAAATTATAAATATTTGAGAGTGCTGTTATAGCCAATACCAACAACAGAAAAATAAAAAAGTATATTCGAATTTCTAAATAGATGCGTCGCGTGATAGAAGTGCGACAGAAAACGGTACCTTGAATTTCTAAAGAACTTCTAAAGTTTGCGTTGACTTTTCAGAAAAAGTTAAGTATTAATATTAAACAAATAAAGCTCTTTTTCGAAAAGATATTCAGAGGACGAGACGGTTCGCTGGTGCATGTAAAGAGAAGAACCAACTTGTGGTGTTGTAAGAACACATAAATATTTGAAACATTTGTCAGTTTAGCCAGTACGAAAAACACAAATAAATAAAGAAGAAGTTATGTCTACAGATAGAAGCGTTCAGTTAGGGTAATTGGTCAAAAGCCATTGTTGATCTTCTAAAATTCTCAGATTGAAGGTAATTTAAAAGATTTTTTGTTGTTGTTTGCTTTGGTATCGAATTTTTTACTCACTTAAAAACCCTTTTCCTTTCTTTTTTCTATCTAAAAAAAACGGGTTAGGGAAATCGTATATCCAAAATTGCGCGGAAGTCGCAACTCAAGAATCGCAACTTCTTGAACTTTGTGAAAGCGCGGGAGGTGACCCCCTACTCGAAATATTCTAGTATTGCTTCCATCGGAAGGTTAGGCTATCATTAACTTAGCTTTATCCTCTAGTTCTAAGACGTATCCAGACCTATATGAGTTTCTGGTAATTATTTGTTTGGGTAATTGTTTTCTTAAGGTTATAACAGTTTTGACAAAAGTCGTAAAGGGAAGGCAGAAGGCCATAGTCTTTGCTTATCGCCAATGACAATCTTTCAAGTTTTCCTTAACACACAAACTGACACTGTGATGTAAATGTTTAAAAACACTATATACACTTAAACTATGCCCTTTTTGACAAAAACTTAGTTGAAGTGCACAATTGTAGGACGAATACAAAAGTTAGAAACATGGTTTAAGCTCTTGAATTGACGTTATAATGGCCCTTTTTATTTGGTCAAAGAATTGTTTTAAAAAGCCTAGGAGCTAAGCTTCTATTACTTCTCATCAGGAACATTTAATTCTTTTTAACTCCAGGTTTGAGCGAAACACGTCGCTGTTATGGCCGTTTGGGTCATTAATTTGGTTTTATTTCAGTGTACTTTGCATCTGGCTCAAGGTCTAGGTAAGTGTGTGTTGTCTTCTTGCTGCTTATCAATGACTGTCAGAAAAGACCCCTTAACGGTTGTAAGTAACATCATGGGTAATCGGGACATGTATTACAGAGAGTCCAGTAGCGAACTGAGATTTATCAACGATTTCTCGCGATACCATAAGTTTTGAACGCTCGGCTTTTCAGACAGGCAAAGTAAGTTTATATTCTAATCACACGCTGATTTCTGGCTAAGTTGGACGAAATTTACTTGAGAAGTGACGGAGTATTGTTAGAAGGCTATTGTTTTCGAGTGAGTCAGTTCCACACAATCGTTCTGGCAAACAACACATTTGCCAAGAGATTAGACGGTTTTCGTGTAATTTGTAACGAAACACGCCAAAAATTGGCGTGTGTGAAGGATTAGAGCTACTCTTGACTGTCTGAGAAGCCAAGTATTTGAAATGAAGTTGTTTGTGAGCAATCGTCGATAAACCTTACTTTGCTACTTGGCTCTTTATAATTCATGTCCTGATTACCCATGATGCTATAACAACCGTGAAGGGGTCTAATCGAGGTGGGTAGTTGCAGAATGCCGGTGACCGAGATGTTAAGCATCAGAGTGAATATTCTATAAGCCACTTTTCACTGAGGATGAAGAGAAGAAATGTATTAGTATAAACAAACAAGAAGACCACAAGAAAAACCTGACAAACTTCAAATATTTCCAATTTCAATTTTTTACAATAAATTACGCACGCGCCAAAATTAGCGACTCGCTTTCATGCTGCAACCCATGCGTGTTAATTAATGCAAAGTTAGCGCAAAAAAAGCCAAACTACTTATAGTTCACACAAAGAATCTCAACCGAAAGGTAGCTTTTGAAAATTTCCTTGTCAAAATAAACTTTTCTTTACCTAATCATTAGGAATAAGTAAGTATCAATTGCTAATGATCGAATCATTCACATTGACAAATATTAAGTCCATCTAAGTTTTAAATTCTTTTCGTTCATTGCAAACTAGTCAAAAAGATAAACTAGTTTGTATCTTCTAAATATTATAAATGAACAAACGACTTTCGTCGCATTCAGAATGATAATTCGATCAGATTTAAAGAAATATAAAACGATTCGCTTCTAAGTTATTGTTCTACCTTCAACAGTTTTGGATTCTTGATACTTTTTTATATTGCATCGTCTTGAATTTTCAAGCATTCTTTGTCCGAAACTGTTGGAAATCGCGAATTGACACCCGCCAAAGCTCTGACAGAAAATACAGCGAGCCATTTAGAACTCGTATATCACCAAAATCACAATGTTAGTTATCTAATCATGATCTTTTATAATTTAAGTTTAGTTCTGTTGGTATTTGTTGCTCATAGCACTTTATTCTGATCAACATCAGCAAAACAAACGTTTTTATCCATTAGATTTAGAACAATGTCGTTGAAAGGTAATGCAGAAAACTAATTTTGTGACTTTGGGGAAGAGGTCTTTCAAAACTGTTTCCAAGGGAAAGAAGAAGATAGTGTCGGCGACGACTTATCCTTTTCACGGGTAGTTAATTAAAAAAGAATATCAGCAAAAAAATTGCAGTTGCTGTTGTAAATTAAACGTCTGCCTGTTTAGCATTGGTAATATATCTATTAAGGCTTTTCAGTCGTATAACTCTTACTATTTTGCAATCAGAGTTCGATTTCGAGGGCAGAAATGTGACATCCGAGTTATCCTGGAATACCACTAGCTCGACCGTTAGTAATAGTGACGAGCGTTACAAATATGGTGGGAAATCCTTAAAATGGACCTGGAGCGCAAACGACCAGTTAACCTTCGACTTAAATACGCACAATATAAGCAATAGGAATGTGACACACGGGGTATCAAACTCTGGATCTACAGCGAAACCTCTCAACAGTCAAAGTGCCTGAAAGTTGAGGTGATAAAATCCTGCTCTCGTGGATCTAGTACCCATACCTCTTCCTTTTATATTTCGTTGGACTTCACTGGTTGGCGGACGGCTTGGGTTGGTTATGGCGAGTTTAAGAATTGCCCAAACCGTGAGCCAAGGTCATGCTCAAGAGGAAAACTACAAACACTGATAATTCAAGCACCTAACACTCAAGCAACATCTCCTGTCTACATAGACCTGCTGCAGTGGGTGGATAGAATGAGCAGACAGTCACGTG
This sequence comes from Hydrozoanthus sils, assembly GCA_027575215.2. Taxonomy (NCBI): domain Eukaryota; kingdom Metazoa; phylum Cnidaria; class Anthozoa; order Zoantharia; family Hydrozoanthidae; genus Hydrozoanthus; species Hydrozoanthus sils. The sequence goes on from JAOBRD020581088.1 coordinate 7,321, forward strand.
ATGATATTGTTCCTCTTATCATGTGCCTTAACTGCACAAACTTAAAGACCGGAGTAACGGAGCTAGATGCACTTAATGTGTATTCAAGATCAAACTTCTGGTTCCAGACTTACAGATGGAGCTTTCTTCGAGTGCCCAATCCCAGTTCTATCAACAATACTGAACTGTCCAACAAACTGAGAGAACTTGATCTTATCAAGGAGCGACTTTTAGACTGGTATGCAAATAAGACAAACTCGTTTATCAAATTGAATCTACCCACTGGAGCAACTTATCCACAAAGCGTTATTACCGACGTACCTACCAATTTTTACTTACGGAAACGATGGGAACATCTGATGAAAAATGTAAACAAAGCCTACCAAGAATTTAGGAAGCTACAAGTATCAACTGATGCAGCACAAAGAATTACTGGCTCAGGACTCTTCTGCAGGGTATGTAAGAGACACCTTTTCGAACAAATTACAAAAATCCAACAGCATAAACTTAACAGCGTGCGAATGGCGTCATAGCCAATGAATGCAGTTGCGCCTCAATTCGGCAGAATTGAAGATCTCGCTTTATGCTATCACAATCAATTTAAAATACTTTGAATGAAAAGCGAAGCAGTCGTTGTAGCAACCTTCATCTGCATAATTGTACGTACTATAAAATATTCATATTCCTCCAATAATGCTTTATATCAAATTCAGACGAACTATTGCAACTTCCAGTCTTAACTGCGGCTTCTTTTTTAAGAATTTCTACTAAAAGACGAAAAATTCTACTCCTTTATTCACCACTTAACCATACGAGATCATTAAGTTGCGTTGTACACTGTGTACAAAACTAGGCGGAACTTTGAAAAACCTTAAACAGACCATAACATACAACGTGCAGTTTGCACCGACGGTTTCCAAAACAAAAGCCGTCATTGAAACGGAAAAAAACTTTAGTACTCAGTGTTTTAGGTGGGCACATGCAGTCAATAAACTATAGACGAAACTAAAATGGTCAGCAAGGTGATGATCTAATGTGGCTGTTGAAGTACAATGAGTAACACTACTCAATTAAAACTACTCAGTAATAGATTTCAAATCCTTGCAGCGTTTGCGTTTGTTATTCTCTCCAGGTAACTTGACCTTGAAGAAACACATAACTTTGTAAACTGACAATATCAATGATGACTTGCAATTTGTGCAACGACGATTTCGTCAGTAGAAACAGGTTTAAGGCCACAACTACGGTCTTGTTCCAATGTTTTTTTTTTTTTTTTCAGGGAACTTACTAACTTAAAAAGCAATCCCATTGTCAATTTAACAAAGGTAGTTCAAAACACGCGTTGCTTTGCGTACGTTTTTAAGGCTAAGCAAAGCAACGAAAAGGATTTTAGGAAACCAGGGCTCGTTTGTTTAATAGTATAAATATCTACAAGACTAACAGTTTCGTTTGACTTGAATTTCCTTAGAACTCGGGGTATGGGAATTCTAAGAGACCCGGAAAAGATCGCAAATTTGGACACGTGATGCACAAAGCATGCTTCCGTTGGCGCTAGAGTACCACTTGAAATCTCGAAGTTTGGAGATCTTAAATACAGCGTGCCAATGGGCTCAGATCTATAATCAGAATGACACAAGCACTAGTTTCAGAAATAGAGATAAGAAAGCAGTAGTAGGAACCGACTCCGTAATTCAAACTGAGTTCAACACAGCATACGATGGCTACAACACAACTCAAACTCCACCGGCTGGGTGCTCGGGGGCAGATCCTTTAAGCTATGCCAAAATCAAGCATGCTATTGAACAGCTTAATATAAAACGTAAGGAAAATTTGCTTCTTCTTTTTAAGTATATCAAAGATCAAGGCTGGACACGCGGTAGTGGAGTAGGATCTACAAATCATGAAATGAACCATAGTGGTACAGGCTTTTCGCACGCGTTGTTTTTGTTCAGAAGTGAACTAGAAGCTGAAGGTGAACTTGAGGATCAACTCGAAGCGCTGAAATATTATACCGACTTCACAGAGGTGTACCAGCAAACTTATGAGTTTAAAGGAACAACGGCTGATCGGATGAAAACTATCTCAGTATTTCGATTAATGGCCGTACTCATGATGCCGGAAGAAAGGTCTAATGCATCTGGTAATAAACCACAGGCTCAAGCCAAGGTGTACGCCATGAACAACTATTTACGGTGGTATGAAAATAGTGTTAGTATTAACAAAGGAATGGGTGGTTTGATTAAACCTGACCATACTGTTTTTCATCATCATGTCTTCTATGGAGCAGCCTATGGGCCTCATGCTCTACACACAGCTGCATTTTTACACTACTTGTTGGATGGAACTACCTTTGCTTCTTCTTCATCAGCTCTGGAAAATATTAAGAAAGGTCTCGATGTTCTCAAAGTTGCCAGCGTAAAATACTCAACACCTAACAGTATTGCGGGAAGAACCACAGGCTACTCAAGAGGAGTTGTGGCACGAATTGTGCCGGCATTTGCCTACCTTGCTGTATCAGCCCCAATGATGGTAATTTTACAGTTGCATAGAAGTATTTGTTTTTTTCTTTCATAACTCATTCATACGTACTCTTGTTTTTTTCACTTCTTTAATTTTAATTTTGCCACCACTTAAAGTCGTTTTAAATGTCGGCTCCTCTCATGATTCTGTTGGTCATGTGGATTTGAGGAGGCCAATAACACTTATGAATAAATCTTTGTGCTCGACAATTTTTAATCGGCCATTTTTTTGAGCGCAAATATTAGCAATCAAATCACCGTTTTCGTTTCAGTTGCCTATCTCTCCTTTGCCAATCACTATTCTCGATTGGAAATACTCTCCATATTTCACAAATCACATTTTTCCCTCTTTTCCCTTTAGAATGGAAATAACACACTGGGAGCAATGGGTACTTTGAATGTCCTTGGAACCAAGGCTTTCCTTCGACTTTATGATACTGGAAACCAACGAGATTGCGGAAATAACCGGACCATAGTAAACGGCAACACTCGGCCTCTTAAAAAATACCTTTGTAATGGACAAATAAGCCGCCTAACCTACCTGAATTCTCTAGGATCACTTCAGATTATGGAAGCAGTTAAACAAAAGGCTGTCCTTAATACGGTCGTCCAAGACCCCGCTCCTGAAGGTCACTGGGCAAAGAATTTTGGAGCACTTTCCGTTCATCGCCGAGGAAACTGGGCTGTGACTATGAAAGGTTTCAACCATTTCGTTTGGGATATGGAACAGATGGACAATAAGGAAAATGTGTATGGCCTTTATCAGAGTCACGGTGCTTTGCAAATAGCTAACAGCGAGGACCATCTAAAGTACCAAGATATCAACAATGGATGGGACTGGACTAAGGTTCCAGGAACAACTACAATTGAATTTAATATCACAGATCTAAAAACGATCAAAGGCAGGAGATTTGGGCGAAAACATCTTGCTGGTGGAGCTACTTTCAGTGGACGCGACCCTTACGCATTGAGTTCCCTAAACGGGGTGTTCGGATTAGATTTTGAACAACCTTCGTACAGACTTCCTACCGGCTCTCCGCTAGAGGGCGTTTCTTTCAAATTCAAGAAATCTGTGTTTTTTCACGACAATTTCCTTGTCTGCGTTGGAAAGCGTATAACTACCCGCAGAGTAACTAGTAACAAAACTCAAACAACTCTTTTTCAAGATAAAGTGATTGGCATAGTATCAAATGCTTCCTCGGGATCTTCCGTTTACAAGTGTGGGAGTGGGGCAGACAAATCTTCAGCCGATTGGGGGAAATATAAGTAATGTTGTACTAGAAGATATGAGCGGAAACAGGTAAATTGTATAAAATAATGTAGTTTTAAACACAATCCCTCACTATGGAAACAAAGGGTTAAGATTTAAAGGACGTGGAAAAGAAAACAATTTAAATTGATATTTACAATGAACCATTCAAAAATTCTTGACCTAGGTAGAGGGGTTATCTCGGATATGCTTCTTTCAATTTCGGCAACGAGAAATTATTTCGTGCAAAATATTGTTGTAAATATAGCAGGCTGTTATCCTATCAGTTCATCAATTCATTGAATATTTGCATATCTAAAGAATTGTTTTAAATGCTTTATCATGACTGTTGAAATAAAACTTTAAAGCCAATCTTTAAACAACTGTTTTTTAGGTACTTTGTTCCTAATCCGGGATCACAAAAGCTGAATTTCAACGCAAACAAATTTCAAAGCTCGTGTAAAGAAGATGGAAACACTGCAGAAACAAGTGGCAACTACTGCACCGCATGGTTTGACCATGGAAATAATTTGAGGAACATGAAATACAAGTACACTGTAAAGGTACGCCATTTTAGTAAACATATTCTATACGATATATGGTACAACTCTTCTTAATTTAAACAATCAAAAACTGCACGTACAACACGAGACAGTTGAAGAGGAATATTACTTGTATGGCATAACGTAAGATTATTACATTCGATCTACTTCTTAATCTTTTTACTTTTAAATAGCCCGAAATATAAAAGTTTTTATATGTATATACTCCCATTTTTCAGTTGTATTCCCTTTGCCAGCTAATTGTTGCCAACTTTGAACCAATAACCAAGATCCCGTCACCCTGAACCATATTCACACGAACTTGAAGAAAATCATATTACAAGCTTCCATCAAGTTGTTTAGCTTTTGGTCTCTCTGACCAAATATCTATCACGGCCCTGCCCATCGTTCGCCAAAAATCCCAAGCCCAGAATAAGATCATCAAAACTCGCGATAAGAGACCGAGTCGCGTGAGTAGCCTTGGTCATTTTTTACCGGAGGTCCCATTTAACACTACACTGAGTTCTAATGAGTTATGCAATGATAAGCTGGCTCCAGTTGCGCAGATCATAAATTATGGTCTTGATACAATCATGCCTTTGCAATCAGTTAAAGTTAACCAAACAGATAAACCCTGGCTAAACGCTAACTTAAAACGGCTTATCCAGAAAAGGCAGCAAGCTTTCTCATCCAGTGTTATGCCTTTATTCAAGATGCTTAGAAACAAAGTGAACGGTGAAAGGAAAAATGCCGGGCTGTTTATTGTAACAACAAGGTGCGGGAATTAAAGGACACGCGTCCTTATGACTGGTGGCGTGAAATAAAACAGCTCTGTGGAAATAGAAGTTCGCGGAAAGACTAATCTAAAGTCCCACGTGAATGGAAGATAACGGATGTCTAACGCTCCCAAGGGTGCGTCTTTTTAAGACTTTAACAAGAACCTAAGGCCCATAACTCAAGCACCTACATTGTCCAAAATGAACTCAAACTCTTGATGCTCGAGTGTATGGATTCAAACCAGTTTGGTTTAATACCTAATTCCTGCACTACATTCGCAATAATCTCCATGCTAAAGCACTGGTCCGAAGCCACGGACGGGACTGCCGCCCACGTTAGAGCAGCACGTCTTATCTAAAAGAAAGCTTTTGATCTTGTAGAACACAACATACTGATTGCCAAGCTCTATAGTCTAGGAGTTAAAAACCCACTATTGCCAAATGGGAGGCGGAGGTTTTACACAACAGATTACAACGTGTCAAACTTAACCAGATTTTATCCCAGCCCCGGCCGGAATTCCACAGGGAACCCGGATTGGTCCTAGCTCTTTTTGATTATGATGAACGACCTCACTACGACCAACACCCTCTCTTCAACATGTAAATTCGGAGACGACACCATGGTCTTGGAAATTGTTCCCAAGTCTAGTGTATCAATGCTTCAAGATACAGTACATGATGTCCTTTGATGGTCTAACCACATAAATTCAAACTGAACTCACTGAATTGGAAGGAACTCAGAATAGACTTTCGAAGAAAAAGCAACATAGACACTGATTTTCTTGAGGCAAATGTAAAGTCTTTGAAACTGTGAAACAAACTAGCTAGACGTTACTGTAAGGACCGATCTTAAATGGAACGATCATGTCATTAATATTATTGCCAAAGCGTCCCAACGAACTTACTTGCTTAAGCAACTTAAGCGCGCTGGAATAGACCGCATGCACATCTCAAACTCAATTTTGTTGCGCATATATTCGTTCCATTCCAGAATATGCATGTCAGGTCTTCCATTCTAGCTTGCCAGCTTATTCGTCCAACTAGATAGAGAGAGTTCAGAAAAAAGTTTTCTGTTCCCAGAGGTTTCATATAGCAAGGCCCTAGAAGATACGGGTCTAAAATCTCTCTTCCATAGACGAGAGGAATTCAATAAAACCTTTTCTAAACAAGTTATAGAGTGCGATGGCCAACATAAACTCGAGGGCCTGCAGCATGCGCGCATGGACAATGAAAACTACAATTTTAGGAATAAGGACGTGTTTTATTATTATTATTATTATTATTATTATTATTATTATCATTATTATTATCGTCATATTCAAGGGCAGTATTCTTTTTTTGAACACCATTTACCGTATTTATTTGATTAAGCGCCCAGGGCGCTTATTTAATTTTTGGCCTTTCAGGATGGGCGCTTATTCAAGGCTGGGCGCTTATCAAATTTTCACCTTTTTCAGTAAATAAAAAGTTTATTTCGTAACAAAACAATAAATAAGAACAAAACATAACCAAATGTTAAGGCATATAAATTGTAACTGTTCATCGTTCAGTTTATGCCCAGGACTAATAACTCATTGTTTGGTCTTCGTCGAAGTGTCTTTAGCTATTTTAATTCTCAATCAACTTCAATGTTATCGTTGCTCAGCTCAGTAAGTGAACGTTCTGGTGCTGGATCCTCGACATCCGACAGCGTAACGTCAGCAAATGGGTCAGTCGCACGAGAAGACGCTACGTTAGGCTTGCTGGATGGATGCCAGGCGATCTTGTCCTGCATGACAAAGTTGACCCTCCTTTAGGCAATGAATCTGATCATCTTCAGATCCGTCAGGAGCCACAGTAAGCGCGCAGCTTCTGAAAGAATGGATAATTAAGTCTCTGTCTAGAGTTTCCCAAGCCTCAAGAACCCATTTGACGATTTCACGACGAGGTGGGCCACGCATGTTTCCTGTAGCTGTAAATGAATGAGCTCCGTCAGCCATCCACGAATCGTACGTATACCTCTCGGTTACTTTGGCCTTGAAGGGCTTATTCCATGCCACGTCAGGGGCTTGGATATACTTAGTACAACCACCGGGTACTGTAATAGGGTCGATCTTTGCCTGTGCGAGTTCTTGCTTGATGCTTTCTGTGATGTGGCATTCAAACGAGTCCCAAGCCAACATCCGACGAGAAAATGAGAACTTGCCCAATACTCCTTGCACCCAGTTACGAGTCAGGTCTTCATTCATCCATCCGTTCACAGAAGAGACTACATAGCACTTATTTTTAAATTCCTCATTAAGCTGCTTTGTTTCTCTCTTGGCTCCCGCAAAGACAATAAACGGCCTTAGTTTTGTTCCGTCTGCCTTTGCTGTCACACAGACGGACACTTTGGACGTCTCATGTTCTGTTATCTTCAGTCTAATTGATTTTTCTCCCACGTTGTCAACAGTAGTGCTGGACAGCATATCTTACCAGACAGCTGTTTCGTCCATGGCAATAATGTCGCTATGACTGAATGCCTGTTTCGCTGTCGTCGTACTTGTAAGATATAGGCAATAAGCTTGTCGATAAGTCTGTCCGGATCTTTCTGCGATTCAGTGGTTCTGCGCCTCACAGACAGCCCATTCCTGGCCATAAACTTCTGGACGCAGTCATTACTTGCAATAAAAGATGGAGAAACCTGCCCTGCCTTGCATTTTTGCTCATGAATAGCTCGCGCTTTGTGCAAAATCATTGCTCTTGAAACTCGAAGGCCACTGGATCATGTACCCACTCTTAAAGCGCATCTTCCAGGCCAACATCAAATGAGATGCATCAGTCTCCATGCTTTCAGAACAAAGGGAAGATGAAAACGACACTTGTGTGATTTATATCTTTTTAAACATCACTGGCATCAAATACCATACAGTTTACATAATACAGTTTACTCATTACATAAATGCATAAAGGTGCTAGATCCCAACAATAATTACTTTGCAAGAACAATAGTCAAAGAGCTCCCGCTACGTAACAGGAAACACGTGTGGCTTCCGCTGCAGCCTAGCTGCAACCTAGCTACAGCCTAGCAAACTGAACAGCTCGCTTTTAGTGCCAGAGCATTCAATGTGAATTCAAAGCCATGGCTCCCTCAAGTTTTCATTATGTGAAATGGAACTTTGTGTTTGAAATGCAATTCACTTCAGTCATACGAGGTCATCATATCTATAAATCTGTGTGGACACCAACTTTGGAAAAGAAACTTACCTGCCGCGAGGATGATCGCAAGGAGGCCAAAAAACCTGATGAATGTGCAATTGGGTCGTATTTGGAAGCTAATACCGGCAGCCAGCTTGTAGGACATGTGCCAATGGAACTGTCTTACCTTATCTATACATTTCTGAGAGCTTATGACGATAATGAGGTTTCTGTTAAAGTAAAGGCTGGAGAACGGAATTGTTGTGCCAGGAACATTCAAAGTGCGGACACCAAGCAGGGCTATTGCCACGAAGTTTGAGCGGGATATTTTGCGGCTGAAAGAACTTTGCGTCCACATGGACGTTTCAGTAGAAACTTTGAGAAAAATAACTACGTTGTCCTAAGATTTTCAGACAATTAAACTAGAGATTGTAAGCCATTAAAAAATACCGTAATAATCAATACCGGTACCTCTTGTGCACTTTATTATGGTTTTT